>CM033449.1:126179391-126416891 GCA_019425775.1 Rafetus swinhoei | reverse complement strand
GGGGCATAAGTGGAGGCGCTGTTTGTCCCGCCAGGTCATAACAGACCCTGATACAGGAGGTGATCCATGAGGACAAGTACTGGGCCGACACTAAGAGACCCCTCATCTTTTCTGCTACAGAAATAAAGAGTTGTGGTGACCTCTTAAACTCTCTTGTCCTATCAGCGTAGAAAGCTAAGGCCCTCCTCGTGTCTATGGAATGCAGGGACTGCTCTCTAGGCATTGTATGAGGTTTTAGGAAGAAAACAGGGAGGTAGATATTCTGGGACATATGGAAATGGGAGACTACCTTGGGCAGGAATGAAGGGTGGGGGCAGAGCCTAACCCTGTCCTTAAAGAAAACTGTAGAGGCTCAGATGTGAAGGCCCTGAGCTCTGATACTCTTCTAGCTGATGTAATGGCCACCAGAAAAACTACCTTCCATGGGAGGTGCTTCAGGGAATAGGTAGCCAAGGGTTTGAATGGGGGGGAGGGGGCCTCATGAGTTTTGTAAGAACCGAATTAAGGTCCCATGTAGGTAAGGGTTGGCACACATATGGAGACAGCCTATCCACTCCCTTGAGGAACTGCTTAACCAGCACGTTCGCAAATACCATCCTGGCCCCTTCACCTGGATGGAACGCTGTGATGGCTGCTAGGTGGATCCAAAGGGATGAAGTTGATAGGCCTTGCTGCCTCAAGGTATAGGAGGCAGTCCAGGATGAGGGGGATAGGGGTTGCTATTGGATCCGCACCCACCCCATGAGCCCGAAGTGAGAAGCATTTCCATTTAGCTACGTATGCCAACCTCGTGGAGGGTTTTCTGCTCTCCACAAGGACCCTCCTGACTGCCTCCGAGCAGGTGTGCTCTGGTCCAGTTAACCACAAAGTTCCAGGCCACCAGGTGGAGGAATAAAAGTTTCAGGTGGCACAGCCACCCTTCCCCCAGGTCCTGGGTAATCAGGTCTGGTACCAAAGGCAGCACTGGGGGCTCCTGCACCGCTAGGACTTGGACCCTATGGTGGACCCCAAGTCCTCTGACACCTCCTCTGCTTGTACCCCCAAACTGGCTGCCAACGGGTGGAGTAGATCTTGATGTGCCCTAGCATCCATGGCTAGCATGGAGGGCGCAGGGTCAGGCATGAAGCTAGGATGGGAGCTTGCTGACCATAGTTCAAGGTGGAACCGTCACCAATGCACTAGGCTTTCCAGGAAGTAATTTAAATGGATATATGCTTGAAAGAGGCTTGAGCAAAAGGCCCATTAGCTTCATTAGAACAAGATTTAAGATCCTTGAGGGCTCTGTAACGGGGAAAGAAAGGATGAATGCATTTATCATGTCCTTAAAAAACCTGGAGACTGTAGGGTTTCTCCTTAATACAAAAAAAAGCAGTTTTCTGAAGCCCACAGATAAGATTTAAAAAGGCAATCCTGACAAAGGGTTAGATGGTGGGGAGAAAGCGGGAGGAGAAGAAATGGAAAATTACAATAGGGTCACAGGAAGAAGAGGGAAGTCAGTGGGGGAATCTGCTCATTGTATTAGATATCTATACACAAATGCAAGTAGTCAATAAGAATAAAGAAGCAGCAGTATAAACACAAGCTAAATTACTCAACTGGCATTAAAGAAACTTGGTGGGATAAATCTCATGACTGGAATACTGTTACAGAGGAGTATAGCTTGATCAAGAAGAACAAACAGAGAAAAAGGGAGGAGGCATTGCATTATATACCAGAACATATACATTTGACCTGGGGCCCAGAAGGAGGTTAGAGGCAAACCAATTGAAAGACTCAGAATAAAAATAAAAAGGGGGGTGGAAAGAGAAAATAGCTATCAACGATAGACCACCAAATTAGGAAAAGGAGGTGAATGAGGCATTTCAAGAACAGAAATACCAAAACACAAGACTTGCTAGCAACGGGGGACTAACTACCCAGACCATTAATGAAAAAGCACTACAGCAAAACACACAATTGCCAGTACTTTCTTGTAATGTATTGGGGACACCTTTTTGTTTCAGAAAGAGCGAGGGAAACCGACATGTTAGACTTGATTGTGACCAACAGGGAAGAACTGGTTGCAAATCTGAACATGGAAGACAGTTTGGATGAAAGTGATGATGAAATGACAGATTTCATAATTCTAAGAAATGGCAGAAGTGAGCACAACAGAAGGACAATGGATGTCAAAAAAGCAGGCTAACACACCATGAACTTCACTCTTCTCATAGTTAGAATTAGAAACCTGTGTAATTTGAAGCCTAAATGTACTGATGGCCAGTTTATCCCCATTTGTTCTTTTGAGGGAAAGCAAACATTGGGGTGGCTAGTAGAGTCAACAGTGGACCCCATTCCAACAGAGATGAAAACAGCTATGGGTATTTGGACTCCTTGCAATTTAGATTAATTGATGCTAGAGCATCCAACTCAGAGGAATAGGCAGAAGTAGTGACAGTGACGCTCAACAACCTTCAAGGGACTCATGGGTCAGGGTACAAAAAAGACCACCCTGGCAATCGTGCCAAGCATCGTACAGGTACTGAGGTTTTCACCTCTGCAACAGTGACAATGCTACTGAGGTTTGGTAGGAGGTTCTGATCTTGTCTTTGATACCTCTTTGGATCTATTCAATGCAGAACGAGGGATTTGCTCCCAGTAGAGCACAGAGGAGATTAAAACCTTGAATCTATGGTAGAAAGTGGCATTAAGGATGCATCTTGGACTCAATGGCTGAAGATCTCAGCACTAAGACTAGTCGTAATGTCCTACATGGACCCATCAAGACAACAGGCTATAGGTAGCAAGAAGCCATGTGTCTGAATCCTCACATTTCCTGCATCTGATGCAGAAAGTGAATGTGCAGCAGATCATACTCTGGCTTTACCAAATGGGTTTCACTCATGCATAGAAGGTGCCAAAAGTGGGTACAAGTCTTAAAGCCCTGTGGGGATTAGGGCCCAGCAGTTCTGATAAAGGATAAGGAAAGGGTCATCTATTCTGAACTATCCTATATAACACTAAAAGCTAATAAAGAAAGATTGAGGGTAGGCAAAGGGATGATTTAGTTTAGTGTAAGGACACAAAAGCAGGTTCCATTTGCTCTCTGTGGTGACAGATTATCGAGGCAACTGAGAAATATATAAAATAGGGCAAATTCTCTTGTGAATCTTCTGATGGGCACAGTTTTCCAAGGCACTGTCACAGCTCACTGCCAAAATGTGGCTTGGCTTGTTTACCTTAACTAAAAGAAGGCTGAGGGGAGACATGATTGCTCTCTTTAAATATATTAGAGGGGATAAATACCAGGGAGGGAGAGGAATTATTTAAGCTCAATCTCAATGTGGACACAAGAACAAATGGATATAAACTGGCTATCAGGAAGTTTAGACTCGAAATTAGACGAAGAAGGTTTCTAAACATTAGAGCAGTGAAGTTCTGGAACAGCCTTTCAAGAGAAATAGTGGGGGTAAAAGACCTATCTGGCTTCAAGATTAAGCTAGACGGGTTTATGAAGGAGATGGTTTGATGGGATAACATGATCTTGGCAACTAATTGATCTTTCACTATCGGTGGTAAATAGGCCAATGGTGGGAAGATAGGAGTTGCTATAGAGAACTTTTTCCTGGGTGTCTGGCTGGTGAGTCTTGCCCACATGCTCAGGGTTCAGCTGACTGCCATATTTGGGGTCGGGAAGGAATTTTCCTCCAGGGTAGATTGGCTGAGGCCCTGGAGGTTTTTCGCCTTCCTCTGTAGCATGGAGCACAGATCACAGCTGGAGGATTCTCTGCATCTTGGGGTCTTCAAACCATCATCTGAGGACTTCAATATCTGAGATATAGGTGAGAGGATTATTCCAGGAGTGGGTGGGTGAGATTCTGTGGCCTGTGTTGTGCAGGGGGTCAGACTAGATGATCATAATGGTCCCTTCTGACCTTAAAGTCTATGAGTCTATAAGTGGGAATATACATAAGTCCTCTAAAAGAAGGGACAGTCATTGAAAAAGCCTACAGGTCCCATATGGTCCATCAAGATCAAGCCAAAAATAGGTTTCTATGAGAACTTGGGAGTGATCATAGGTATGGATTTTTTTTTATTCTGGCTTCCAAGAAATTAAAGACACTAAACATGATTTAAAATACCTCTATAGGGTGCTTGCAGTCATCTGACATCCCTTCTCACTCTACAAGTTTAAAACAGAAGTCAGATAACATGTTCTACAGAAAGCTCAGTACTTACTGCTATAGTCACCATATCCATAGTAGTTGTTGTAACCAGTGTAGTCATATCCTCCATAGCCACCGTACCCTGGGCTGTTGTAGCCATAGTTGCCATATCCCTGATTCCAGTAGTTACTATATCCCTGGTTCCAGTTTTGACTGGGGCCTGAAGCAGAGTAGTAAATTGACAAAGTTAGAAAGCTGAAAGAATATAGCCACCTCTCTAAAATTAATAAAAAGTTGAGCACAAGCTTACCACCACCTCTTCCACGAGCTCTTCCAACAAATCCTCCTCTACTTCCCCATTGCTGTTGCTGCTGATACTGTTCCTTTGACATTGCTACTTTTATTTCACACTGGAAGATCAAAAATTAAAATCAAATCTAACTTAAAAAAAGCAGCGTTCAAAGTAATTTATAGTTTACTGACTATAAGTTAGTACTTTAGTTAATAGAGGAACATAGAATTAAAACTGGTCACAGTGGAGACTTAGGAAAAATAATTTAAATAACTTCAACCTAAAATTCATCTTTAGAAGTGGGTTGTGCCCATGAAAGCTCATGATACCATCTACTTTTTTGTGTTAGTTTTTAAGGTGCGGCAGGACTATTCATTGTTTTTAAAGGTTTTTCAACCTAAAAACAGTTACCTACTCTATTTCACAGTGTGTGAAAATTCAGTGACAAACTGTTTCCAGCACTTCTGGGGTAGACACTCACTCTTAAAAGAAATGCTGAGATTAAACTTTGTTCCCATCCTTCATTTTTCATCTGAATGACAAACTATAGCTTTAGAAAGTTTGGACCAGATTTGAATTATGAAAGCATCACTAGTTTTCCTCGGTTATATTTTGAATGCTCAACTCAGCTGCCAGCATATAAACAGCTATGTAAAACTTTAGCTTTGATTTTACATTATTTTTGCTATTGGCTATACTTATACAAGTGATGCAACATCTGAACTATATAATCCAGAATCCAATAGAAAGCAAGTTTCCATTTTGCTTTAGTACTAATTTAAGACAATTTTTACTGATTTACACCTTACTTGAGTATTGACTAACAAGAAAGCATTTTCAAGTGATTGAACAGTTAAGCTAGGATGCAAGCACAGGTTGGACCTCCCTGGTCCAGCACCTTTTGGGTCTAATCAGTCCTAGATGAGGGATTTTGCCCGACCACAGGAAGTCATTTTGGACCCCCTGCCACCAGCCCCCGTCCTCCTAGCCCAAGCCTACTGGCTGCTTCCTTACCTGCACGCTGGGGCTCCCAGTCCCAGCGGTCCCTGCTGCTGGCCCTCCACTGGGGCTCTCTGGTCTAGAAACATCCATGCCGGACCACGGATGTTGACGGACCAGAGACTCCCAGTTTAGAGAGTTTCAACCCACAGAACATTGATTCCAAGAAACAATGCTTTCCAAAATTATACATAAAGTATATATGGGAGAAGAGTACAGAGAAATGGAGGGGAGAGATTTCTGGGTTTCTGAAGGAAGCTGTAGAGGGCCCTGAAGGAGGTGGCAACTTGGGAGAAAGAAGACGAGAGGTAAGTCTCACCCAGAGGAGGAGGGTGGGTAGGGAAGTTTGGTGCACTGAGTCCTACCAGTGGAAATTCAGGGCTTTGGGGATAAGCAAGTATATAGTTGCCAGACCTCTGAATGAGAAAGGATGATAAAGTGCCTAAGGCCACAACCTCTTGTTGGAAGCTAGAGTGCCATAGAATGCTAGAGTCTCTTTTGCAGAGGAAAACATGTACAGTGTTTCCCAACATGCCTCAAGAACCGAGGTATACTTGGTGCCTGTATAAGGCAAACATTAATGAGCTAAAACACTATGTTACAACTACATTTCCATTTATTTCCACAAATAAAATGGAGGCAGCTCTTAATGTATTCAACGCAGAGAAAGTTATTTGCTCTTTTACCACAACCAATTCAAAATTCCTCTATTAAGATTTTTAACATACTTTACTAAGACCGACGTTGTGGTACTTTTTTTCCATTATTTTCTTCACTGGTTCCTCATCCTTGAAAGTAATAAAGCAGAATCCACGCCTTTTGTTGGTTTTGTTGTCCATAGGGAGCTCTATAGATTCCACCTGGTGAAAACAAGTCAGTATATTTCAATGTCATTCTTATCAAACAACTCTCCATACTTTACTAAGTTTAAATTCAAATAATCACACACCGTTACATCTGCATAGCTCATTAGTTAACTGAACTTATATAACCTTTAGCTGATATATGCAGATGTCAAAATGCCTGTGTATGGAAACTTGCTATCTCTCATGTTCACATACAAATGTTTAGTTTACAAACTTTACATGTTATATAAAGTCTTGAATAATTACATCAACAAGATTTGCCTCACAGTATTTTTCAATTACTAGGGAAGTAATAGTGTAGTCCACGAGTGGCCAACCCCATTTAACAAAGAGAGCCAAAACAGCGGTGGAAAAAATGTGAAGAGCTGCACCAGAACTGTCAAGCAAAAAAACAAACAAACAAACCCCAGAACAGAATTGTCGAGCAAAACCAAAAAAATTAAAAAAAAATAATAATTTTTTTTTAAAAAAGGAGGCTGCCCCTTTAAGACAGCCCCCCATCTTGGGCGCCATTTTTAAAACCCCACAGCTCCGACCTGGTAAGCACAGGGAAGCCGGGGGTTGGGGCGGAGCTGGCAGGGGGCCACACTTTTGGGGGGCAAGAGCCGCATGCGGCTCACGAGCCACGGGTTGGCCACGGCTGGTGTAATCGATTAACCAATTAATTGATAAGCAAAAGCTTATAGGTTAATGATATAGACTACACGCATTTCTCTCCCCTTCCCCGCTGCCAGTAAATTTTTCAGCAAGCAGTCTGTCTCAGTCCTGGCTCACACTGGGTCCAGGACCTACTCCTGCTGTGGTTCTGCATTTGAAGTGTATTAGGAGCCACACTGGGGGCAGGCAGCCCAGCTCAGTTCCAGCTTGCATCAGGTTCAGGAGCTCAGACATCCCCTAGAGCTCAGACATCCCCTATCAGAGGCAGCAGCAGTGGGCGATAGGGAGCTGATTTTTAAACGCTCCCCTTGCGAGCCAGTTCCCACCTGACACCCCATGTTGCTGCCTCTGTTACAGAGGCAGCAGCATGGAGTGGCAGAGGGTTCCACAGGAGTGAGGTCGGAGTGCACTGGCTGCCAGCCCCGCCCATAGGGACTATAGAATAGTGGAGTAACCAATAAGAATTCATGAGGTTAATCGACTATTCAATTAACCGTTATTTAACATCCCTACCAGTTAATACTCAGTGTTCTTGACAAAGCATTCAAATTCATAGCAATTCCTCATGACAAAGGAAAACATTCCTCCTCCTCCTCCTAAGGGAATTCTGTGTTAAAAAAAAAATTCTGCACATTTTGTAAATACATAAATTTGGAGGCTTCAGCATGACAGTAGGGAGCAGTGGTTGCACAGACATGGGAGATCACCCCTGTGGACAGGAAGTTGGGGGTAAAGCTGCACCAGACCCTGCCAGTGCAAACACCCCCGGCACCACTCTCCTCTGTGGCTTCCTTGTTATTCTCTGTGGGGAAGCAAAGAAATCTGCAGGGAAGAAAGGATTTGGCACGTGCACTGTGGCTCAGAATGACCCCAGGACTGACACTACTTAGCTCAACTGTGACACTGATTCACCCTTTCAAAGATATTTGCATGACTATGGTATACATACAGAACATTTTAACTGATCTCTATACATATTCCTAAGTTGATCTTAAATATAAAAATGTTAAATATTTCTTATTTCCGTAATATGTAGTTCCAGTGTGTTGGCACCTACATTACCCATCCTGGCACAAACTATATTGAAAGACAACAATTTTAGATCCTGGGTTTAAGAACCGGACTGCAAATACACTAACATAAGTAAAGGAACGTACAACGTATCTCCTGACCCTAGTTATAAAGTAGATTCCAATTTAATGAAGACCAGTTAAGGTTAGCAGTACATTACAAAGTGGAACAACATTGCTAATTCCTGAGTTTGAGGGGAACAATGCCCCCAACCAGTAGAGGACAACCACTCTGCGACCAGGATTTTTGACTGTTGTGTTGACATGAGCTGAAAGGTTCACGTTAGCAAGATTTGCCAGGTCAGTGGGGAAACAGGAAGCCATTTAATCCATGTTTATAGAATTTATGAAGATTTACCAGCACAAGCACAAAAACTATTTATTGCCTACATCTACTATATTTTAGACAGTTTGTGTATGAGAATCTGTCTGTATGTCTGTCCATGAGTCCGTTTGTTAAAGAACTCCTCTAAACCAGGAATGGGTAGCTTTTTTTGGGTCAGGGTCTGCTGACCGACAGAAAAATCAGTCGGGAGCTGCAGGGAGGAGGGGCTAGAGTGCCAACACAAGCTCCACAATGCTGGGGGAGGCCCTAAGCCTTGGGGGCCAGATGCAGGCAACCCAGGGGCTACATCCAGCCCCTGGGACTTACGTTCCCCACTCCTGCTCTAAACGATAAGAGCTAAGACCACCAAATTTGCTATGCAGCTTCCTCTTATCCGAACTTAAAGCAAGATCAGGGTTTGGTTTTGCCAGGACAATGGGATATGTCTGGAATTAGATTGTTTCTCATAAAATGGAAAGAAAGGTATCTGGTAAGAGGGACAGTTATACTGCAGAATGACCACAGGGGGCAGCAAAGGGCCAGAGATGGGGACCAGGACAGCTATAACCCTATTAAACCAGCAGTGGGCAGGGGTAGAGAAAGGGAAAGCTATTTACTATACATTTCAGAAAGTATATCTGTGGGTCTGTCTCCCAAACGGGTGACATGCACACCTCCTCCAGCTGTGCCCTCTGCAGCAGCCATGGACATATGCTTCTCACCTGGCCCCAAGCTGCTGCAATGAGAGAAGGCTGGGGTTGTCCTCTTTCCCCCGGGCAGCCTGCATACTGAACCCCTCATGCCCAGCCCCACCCCAGAACAATGATTTAAATGAGAGAGAAAACAAAAAACAAAAACAAAACAAAACAAAAAAACACTTATTTGAGTTAAGGACCCGAGCAATGCTGGGCAAATCTAGTTTACTATGAAGATAAAGTGAGAAAATAAAGTACAAGTGTTTTACTCCCCTTTTTCAAGGCAAGCCTGAACTGCTTTCAAAACCAATATTGAATTCTCACTTAGTCTAGAAAATTTCAAAATATACATTAGCACAATAAATGATGTTAAGCCCCAATATTCTAAAAACATGTTAAAACAGCATCACTGCAAAAATTAGAATGTTTCAATGTCAGAACTATTCAAAATAGAAGTTGATGAAACAGCTTGTGTCACATACCTCACCAAAACCTCCAAAATACTCCCTTATTTTCTCCTCGGGTGTATCTGGAGATAGTCCACCAACAAAAATCTTTTTGACTGGTTCTTTTGTTTTCATAGCTTTAGCTCTTTTTGGATCAATCACTTTTCCATTCAGTTTATGTTCTTTTTGGTCCATGACCTATATAATTTGAAGTTAAAAAAAAATTTTGACTTAAAACTTTACCAAAAAGTGCAGTAAAGTATAATGCCAAAGATACAGCATGAACTAGAGATGGGCATAAACTGTGCACTTTTACAAATGCATAACAAAGTACTACGTCTCCAAAATACATGACTGTTTCCTCCCCAAACCCTTCATTTAAGCACTTATCGCTCTGGAGCCAAGTGCCATAAAAGAAAATTAAGGGACACAGTATTCAAAGGCGGCACTCTCAGAAGAAAGCCTGAAAAAGACCAAATCACTTTCTACTAGGAATGTAAAATTTCAATTAATTGGCTAATTGAATAGTTGATGCAATTTGCATCAACTATTCAATTAGTCAATAAGGGCACTTCGGCCCCAGGGCTGCTGCTACACTTCAAAGGTGAAAGCACTGCGGGAAACACGGGGCCAGCGGGAGACTCAAGCAGTCCCCCACCGGCCTGGTGCTCCCCACAGCATTTCAAAGCGGCAGCGCTGCATGGAGCCCAAGGTCAGTGGGGGGAGTCCCCAGCTGACCCCAGACTTCACGGGCACTGCCACTTTGAAATGCTGCATGCCGACTAGGGCCAGTTGGGGACTCCCTGCTGGCCCTGGGCTGCTCACAGCATTTCAAAGTGGCAGCACCACCTGGAGACTGGGGTCTGGCCCTGAGCTCCATGCCATGCTGCCACTTTGAAGCACCCTCTCTTCTTCCCCCACCCCACCCCCTTGATGCCTCTTTCTGATAGAAGCAGCAAGGGGAGGAAGCGAATAGTTGCCTAGCACGTCAACTGTCGGATAAGCATTTGCTGAACTACCATCTGTTTAAACCACCTAAGCTTCGTTACTCTTGCTGAGCAAATAGTTCCATAATACTGGATATCCATAGCCCTTTGTTTTTTATATTGGATCAATTTCTGGGAAATTTTAAACTTATTAATTGACTTCAATTTTTTGAGTCAATATGGGGGTTAACATTGTGGAACCAGGAGAGAGAACAAATAGAGAAAACAAAGATTAACTGAAAGAGTGTAAAAGCAGTATAATACTGCCGTTTATTTCAGGAACTGTTAACAGTATATACACATAAGCAAGCGCGTATATCTTCCATTACATTAAATTACATTGCCTTAACAGAGACTCACAATTAGACAGACTAATTTATTATCATTTGCAGTGTTGTTCTAGCCATGTTAGTAATTCTCTTTAATATCATGGGACTAATATACCGAGAAGCTCAAATACTTGTCTCTTTAACCAGCAGAGGTTGGTCCAATAAAATATGTTACTTCACCCACCTTGTCTTTAATGTGTTATTAACAAACACATCTACCTAACAATGTATTGGATTTTTGTAACAGTCCTATTTTTGAATGGTCCAATATTCAGGTGAAAATTGGTATAAAACAAATAATTTTTGTAAAACCCAGGAATTTTTTGGTAAAAAGCAAAAATGAAGAGTCTTATGGATATAGAAGGTTTCTCAACAGCATTTACTATTGTAGCATCTGAAGCCTTGTCTAAACTATAAAATGTCAACCTAACTTGAGTTAGCATATGGCCATCACAGGGATTAATTTGCTTCTGTGCACACACACTTGGCTCCTTGTGTCAGTGGTGCATCCCCTCACCAGAAGCACTTCTGTTAATTTCAGGATTGGGCACTGTGGGATGGCTCCTTAAAGGCAGTAAAGCTGAGGTAAGCAAAGTAGAGTCTACACTGAACTGCATCAACTTAACTACGTCAACTGACTCTACACTGCTCGGGGAGGCGGTGTTACTAAATCAGCCTACAGAGGCATTTTCGGTAGAGGCTAAATATAAATGAAGATACTTCCACAGCTAGGTTGATGCAAAGCAGATTACATCTGCCTACCCTGAAGTGTAACAAAGACTATGGCTTGACATCAGTATTCCCCTGTAATTTGTTATGCCCAGGGCTTGACAAATCACTCAATCTACTCGCCCGTGGCGAGTAGATTTCAGCAGGTCGCCCCGTTCACCAGCGGCGCGCGCATGCGCAATGCGGGTCTTGCGCATGCACAGTGCGGGGCTGGCGAGTAGATTTCGCCGCCGTTTTGTCAGGCCTGGTTATGCCTATGTGCAGAATGACTTTAATTGTGTGCACTGATATGGAGGTGATGTATCACATAGCAAAAGTCATTTCGCACATGGACAGCGTATGGCTGGGATGCAGCCAACAGACTGGGGTGAGAGCTCTAAATGAGGGTTCCAGTCTGGGGCAGGATGCAGGAGGGGAGTGACAGCTCCAAATGAGGGTGAGGATTCTGGAGTGGGGCTGGGGATGAAGGGTTTGGAGTAGGGATGTAAATGATTAGTCACTTCCCCCCCGACTTGCAGCAAGGGGGGGGAGCAGGAGCCAGTGCTGAGGAAAGCCAGCTTAAAAGCCAGTTCCCCCCAGCACCATCTCTGTGGGGGACATGGGAGACAGGCGTAGTGGGGGACCAGGCATAAGCCGGGAATCAGCTGTCCTGGCTCGCACCTGGTCCCCACGCTGCGCTTTAGCTTTTTAAATGTATTAAGAGCCTGGTGCTCTTAATATGTTTAAAAAGCACAAGCGCAGAGGGGAAAATCAGGCGCGAGCCGGGAATCAGCTGTCCTGGCTCACACCCAGTCCCCCCCACTTGCGCTTTAGGATCTTAATACATTTAAAAGGCTAACACCTCTTAGTACATTTAAAAGGCAGAGCTGCAGCGGGATTAGCTCCCAGGGCCAGGCACTAATCCTGCTGTAGCTCTGTACCCCCCCCCCCTTGTCTAATTGACTAGTCAATGGAAATTCCATCAACTAGTTGATTAAATGCTATTTAACATTCCTAGTTTGGAGCACAGGAGGGTGCTCCAAGCTGGGGGAGTGGGGTGAAGGGATACGGAATTTGGGAGAGGGCCGTGAGTTGAGGCAAGGGGTTGGGGTGGAGGAGGGGATGAGAGCTTTAGGGTGGACCCCTTGATGAGGGGTTTGGGATTTAGAAAGGGCGCCAGGTTTAGGAATGGGCTCAGAGCTGGTGGCTAGAGTGCAGGAAGGGGTACAGACTTTTGGTGGGGGTTGGGGTGCAGGAGGTGGTTCCAGTTTGCAGGGGGGCTAAGGGTGGAGTGGGTTTGGGCTTACCTTGGTGGCTCCTAGTCAGTGGCATTAAGGCAGACTGTCTAGTGCCTGCCTGTCCCGGGCACTGCGCTGCACCCTGAAAGCGGCCTGTAGGTCTGACAAAGGGGGGCACATGAGGCTCCATGTTGTGTTGCTCTTGCCCACAAGCACTGCCTCCAAGTTCCCCCTGGCCAATGAGAGTGTGGAGCCAGTGCTCAGAGCTGGGGAGGCAGCGCATGGTGTCCTGTGGTTCCCTGGCTAGAAGCCAGAGCTGCAGGAGCTCTGTGCTGGGACTGGGGCACCTCTGCCCTGGCCACAACAGCTCTGTGCTGGGACCCATGAAGAGGGGCTCCTCTCCCCCATCCATGGCAGCTTTGGGGAGAGGTGTCTCTCCCCTCTGCATCTCTGAGCCCCTGCGTGGAGCTTAGTAGCCCTTGCAAGGGCTTGAAGGGAATCTGTGAAGCCGCGCAACTTAAAGGGAACTTAACCTAACATGCTGAGAGCCATTCCCTTGAAGTGAAGGACATGAGACCATGCTTCAAGAGATGCTGTTCACTGTGCATTAGACAGGTCAGTTACATGGTTGAAGTAAAAAGCATTTAAATGTAACAATATTGCTTTTCAAAGATGTATCTTATAGACCAGGGATGGGCAATAAGACAAAGGCGGTACGCCAGGGTTAGCTCCGGCGTGTGGAAACCACTATATTTTACCTGCATGGCCGCAGGTACTGGCGATCGCAGCTCCCAGACAATGGAGCGGCAGGAAGCAGCACAGAATACTGTTTCACACATCTCCCACTGGCCGGGAACAGCCATCTGGGGCTAAAGGGAGCTGCAACTGCCAGTACCTGCAGCCATGCACATAAATATAGTGGTGGGGGTCCACCCAGAGCTAACCCTGTGGACCAGATCTGGTCTGCAGGCCAGGATTTGGCCATCCCTGTTATAGATTATGTAGACTAGACACATGCATGAGCCTTATTTTAATGAGTTTCTGTACTGTTCATTTAAAGGTTAATGAATTAGATTAGAGAATAACACTACCTTATCTACACTCTCAGACTCTTTAAAAAGCACAAAGCCAAAACCCCTTGATCGCCCTGTGATAGGATCTAACTTCAGAGTGCAGTCTACAACTTCACCAAATTTAGAGAAGTAGTCCTTCAGATCTTTCTTTGTAGTGTCCCAGCTAAGGCCTCCAATGAACATTTTCCTGTAAAGACAAGATTATTAATTTGTTAATGTCTGTTCTAAAATTTGACATACAGGATTTTTTTTTTTTTTTTTTTTTATAAGAGCTCATTTTTCCACTTAGGGAACTTTGGTAGGATACTACCAGAAATACTCCTTTATACATCTGATCATCCTTCTACATTTCAGAAAGTGGCCCCTCAGATTTTTCTGGATAGAGCTGCACTTGTGGCTAGTCTATGTAAAAGTGTTATTTTGAGTTCCATATTTGTGTCCCAGTCATGTATTTACTTTAAAATAAGACTTAAGCTACCAGCCCTACAAATTCAATGTGGGGGCTGAAAAGACTAGGTGGATTTTTTTTCCACTTCCCACCACCACCACTTAAATCCTTCAAAAGTGTTCTGTTCTCAGCTGCACTTACAGTCTCACAGGGGATCAGATGTTAATTAAGTTATTACTACATATTTTCAAAATAAATGTGCAAAGGAGAGATTACCCACTTAGCTGTCTACACCAGTCTGGACTGAACATGCAAAAATATGTCTAACTTGCCAAGATCCTAGACCAAAAAAAACCTCTACCAAGTTGGGGTCAGATTACTCTACCCCAATGGAAGGGGAGTAACCAATACTGGAACATGACTCTAAAGTTACATGCTCAGACCAAAACCAATACTAAATGTATTATAGAATTATATAAGGATGAGACCATGTGTTTTTCCAAAGTGACCAAACAAGCCGTAAATCCATTGTTTTCCCAATCACACTGACCATGCAACTTAACGTGGGTAGTTTAATCTAAATTTGATTTTCATTTTCACTGTAAATATTAAGATACACTAGATAGTTTGGAAACAAGTCACTCCCCCAATTGCAAAGGAGTTAGGAAATAAGGGGTGAAAAGTTCAAACATCTTAGCTCCTCAAAAGGGAGCACTTCATGCTTTGTGTCAATTTATGTTAACCAAGTGAACTTGTGAAAGGAATCTTTCCTAAAGCTAATAGGCAAATGTTATTAGTACCCATTCTAGTGAAAAAACATTTTGAAGTTAACTCCAAAAAAAATATCACAAGAGAAAACAAAATCCAGACAGATCTGCAAAGACCTTTCCTACAAGACCTAGTTCCCTTTATTGCCCCAACTAAAACTTATTTCCACAGGAGTTTGTGTTTACTCTAGAAATCCCTAGAATAGCTCCTCTGCACACAATATAAATCCAAAGGCCTCTATGTTACAAATGTGTCACCAGTTTACATTATACCAGCACATCTATAGCATGAGTTATGTCACATCACGATATACCAAACTACCTCTTTAAATCAAAGCTACATATACACATCTGAACATCAGGGCCACACCTAGGCCTTGCTACATTATTCATGGCCTTAGGAATGCATAGTCTTTTGACAGATTTATCTAATCCTTATGCAACTGCAGTGGATAGAGGTTCCAGCCTTCTGGAGATGTTACATGCGTAATACCAGTGACTCCAACATATCCCTACACATACACACAAATCTGAATTAATTACCAGCAGACCTACTCCTCTCCATCTATTCATATATTGTTCCAATAGTCTATCACTCTTTGGTAGAGAGCAAAGAAGTCCTTCTCAAGATGAGTGCTTTCAAGACAATCATGTAGGCGTTATTGGGACAACCGAGCACTACACCACCACACTAGTGGTGTCAGACACTCAGAAGTGCTCTATGCTCCAGAGATACTTTCAAACAGTGATATTCAGGCTTCCGTAGTTCAAGAGTCAAATTAGTGATCAACATTATCTAAAAGCGCCATAGTATGGAGAACTGATTATTTTTATATTTTATATATATTTTCTCATTGCAAAATGACTAACCAAGTATTACTTTATCAACTACAACTGGTTAACAACATAGCAAAGGCATCCTTGTTGGTTAATAAAACTGCACAGTATTTTAATATCATGTGCTGCAAAGAGCCTCAGGAGACATAATGAGCCACTTGCAGCACACAAGCCTCAGTCTGAGTGTCACTGATTTAGTTGATATATTGGAGAACTTCAAGTTTTCTTGTGTTATAAAAACCATGAAAAGGCTTAATGTTGGGGAATCAGGTTTTCCAAACTATTGGGGAACTTTTTTGCTGCATGAAGCAAGGGAAGAAAAAAGACGACATTTACAGAAGGACTCAATAAGTGATCTAATTATAGCAACTCAAACTTACCAAAACCCTCCCTCATATTACTATTCCCAGGGACAATTACAGTACGAAACAAACATGTTTTATCCCCCCTTCCATAAAATAAGCATACTATTACCTTTTAAATAGGCCATCAGCATAGTTAGCCTTTCTAACTCTTAAAGATATTGAAATACTCTAACATATTGTAATATCTTTACACATTAAAAAGTTGTAGGAAAGACTGTCTGACAAAATGCCATATATGTCTATTGAAGACTGAAGTTAACATGGCATTTACTCTTATGAAACAATAGCAGCTTAGGTTTTAATTTCCCATTTTCAAACAAAGGAGTGTTTTACTTTTGGATTCGCTAGAATTTGGGCTTTTGTATTTGTCTGCATGTTCAAATATTATGTTTTATGAGCACAGTTAAAATACCCAGATCTACCTCATTTTTGCCACAACAAGGATTCCCTTCAGCTACCTGGGATATTAGATGAACACTACATACATCCTCCCTATCATTCTAAAACCCACATCATTCCACTTTAATTTTAAAATTAAAATTAGATGTTTGAATTTAAAATATTTTAATTGTGTGCACTCATTTTAAAAGTGAATTTCTCTTGCCATCTTTCTTGAGGATTAGGAACAGTTTAAGTTACTTATTAAAATGATTTTTAAGTGTAGGAATGGACAGCTATGCTATGCATTACCTGTTGATAAAAAGTTACTGAATTATTGATATAGAAATACACTGTATGGAATGTTCCATTTAAAACGGGTTAAATATTGGAAGCCTTGGGGAAAATAATGACATGAGCTGGTGGTGATGGTACAACCCTGCCCAGTCACTAAGGTTATTTGGGTAGGCAAGAGTTCATGTCTATCTACACAGCAAAACCAATCCACTTCCAACTCAAGTGCTTGAATACTGCTGCGCATCACTGTAGTTTCTAAGCTTCTTCCACTTAAAATCAACAGCATAAATAAAACTCCTAGGGGACTTCTTGGGGGTCTATGACTCGTTCCCCTTCTTGTTGTAAAATCTTTGTTTTGCATTGTTGTGTTTATATTTGTAAATATAATTAATTCTCTTTTTTAAAAATAGGAATTTAGTAGCAGTGACAGATGTCTGTGTTGTGTCATAGTACTCATAAGAACGACCATACTGAGTCAGACCAAAGGTCCATCTAGCTCAGTATCCTGTCTTCCAATAGGAGCCAATGCCAGGTGCCCCAGAACAAGTGAACAGAACAGGTGATCATCAAGTGATCCCTCTCCTGTCATCCATACCCAGCTTCTGACAGAGGCTAGGGACACCATTTCTACACAGCCTGGCTAATAGCAATTGATGGACCTATCCTCCATGAATTTAGTTCTTTTTTCAAGGCAAGATCTCCCTTTATAAAAACCATGCTGACTTTTCCCCAACAAATCACATTCATCTATGTGTTTGATAATTCTGTTCTTTACTATCGTTTCAACTGCTTTTCCGTATATTGACATTAGACTAATTGGTAGGATTGCCTCTAGAGCCATTTTTAAAGATCCGCGTCACATTATGCTTATGCTCAGACCCTGGTGGCCTTTCCCTTCTCTTCAAAAGTCTGAGGAAAAACTTCACAATGTGCCTAGAAAGCCAGGTTAGCTCTATCAGTCATACTGGAAAATTAGTACAGCCAGCTTGAGCACCTGAACTGGTCTTAACTGTGAGATTCACATAAGAGTGGCATCTGATAGGAAGACAACAGGAACAGTTCACAGGATTTATCTAAAAAAAGACAATACATTATTCCCACCCACCAAAGTCCAGAAAATTTTGCATTTGTAAAGATACACTGTGTTTAAGAAGTGGCAACTTGCATGTTGAAGTTTCAGAGAATATAATTAGAGTTTTTTTCACATGGTAAATAAGGATGTTAAATTGGATTAATCAACTAATCGAACAGTCAATGGAATTTGTATTGACTATTCGATTATTAGTCAATAAGAGTGTCTCCACCTTTGAAATGTAGCAAGAGCCTTGCCTGCTATTGCTACCTTTCAAAGGCGGAAGCAGCATAGGGAACACTGGGCCAACCACCGGGGGACTCAAGCAGTCCCCCACTGGCCCTGAGCACCCTGCACACTTTGCTTCTGAAATGTACAAGAGCCCAGCTTTTGCTACATTTCAAAGGTGGAAGTGCCACCAGTTTCCCACTGTGCCCCTGCTCCCCCCCGAGACACCAGTTTCCCGCTGTGCCCCTGCTCCTCCTCCCCCCGCTGCTTCTCTCTGATAGAGGCAGCAAGGGGGAAGGTGACTAGTCGAGTCACTAGTCGCTTACATCCCTCATGGTAAGTATCCGCACTACCAAATGAAGTCAGTGGGAGTTAAAGGTATTTAGCATCTTCAGGAGGAAGTGAGGCCTTTAGAAACCCAGAAGTTAAAAGTTGAGTGGGAATTAAACAGTATTAGAGATGTGATAATGTACATCAGTAAATGGTAAACCGATGAGCCTGGGCTCACCAGTTAACCTTCACGGTTACATACAAGACCTTCCCCCGCCACACAATCCCCTCGCTTGCTCCATTCCCCACTGTTGCCTCTTTCTGTATCAGAGGCAGCAGCACATGGGGGACAGCTGGGAGCCGGTATACACCGGGAGCTGGTTTTTAAGCTGGATCCCCATGCATATCAACTCCCGTGAGTACATGCATACCCACCTCTGTGCTGTCCCTCCCCCCCACACCATCCCCAGTGGCTGCCTCTGTATCAGAGGCAGCAATGCCGAGGGGCTCCTGCAGAGCTGCCTCCCCTCATATATCAACACGTACCCACTGATAATTTCAGCATCTACGTGTTTACCAAAATAAACACATTTTAACATCCCTACACAGTACAAAAGAATTTATAAGACCTTAAGCAAGCTATGGAATAGATGCCTGTATTTAATCACTCTGATGTATGGTGGGTTTATATAGGTAGCCAGTAACATACATAGTAGCCTGTGATGCAGTAATGTAAGAGTGGAATAATTTCATAAGACAAATAAGACAACAAAAAAAGACTGCCAATGAAAGAGCCTGCAGGAATATGTTCATTGTAACTATAAAATAATGTTAGCACTATGGCTTCTAAAAAGTGGAATCTTTCCGAAAGGGCATTGCCTGGGCAAATTACTACAGAAAAATGCAGTATCAAACTATAGGTTGGACCTCCATGGTCCAACACCCTCGGGACCTGACTGATCATAGATGAGGGATTTTGCCAGACCAGGGGAGGTCATTTCTGGCCTCCTGCTGCCAGCCCCACCCCCTGTCCTGCCAGGCTTCCTGGCTCTCCCCACAACCCAGCTGAGCCACACACGGGCTCCTGGTCACATCTCCGCCTCAGCTCAGCTGAGCTGGCTCCCATCCCCCACCCAGAACAGCTGAGCTGCACACCAGGCTTCCTGGCTCCCCCCCCCCTTGCATCAGGTCAGGCTCCCAGCCCCCTGCAGTGCACCGGGGCACTGATCCTGGAACAGACTTGCAGAGAGTTCCGGTTTACAGAAGTTCAACCTGTACACAGCACAAATTCTCTGAATATGTTGAACAAAGTCAAACTGACACCAACCACCAAGGAAGAATCAAACTCCTTTAAAAAAAAAAAAAAAAAAACCCACTCCAAAATACCTTCAGGAAGAATGACAGTATCAATAGTTTCCTCAGTGCAGGAGCATTACAGTGCTCTATGTAATCAGCTTGTTGTTTGGTTTTACTAAGCCACTGTGGCAACTCGGACTTCTTCCTACATAGCCACTAATTCCCAAGTAATGGACCCTCAAAGTAATGGTTCAGTGGATAACATTGGAGGCATACTCCTGGACCTTGACTACTAAACTCAGAGTATACTTTTGATAAGACTTCAGGAGCTTACTTTCATATGAACTGAAATGAGAAAGCTACAACAAACTGTCTTGAAAACCACTGCAGCCAGTCACTGTGAAATGCAAATGCATTCTACAAAACTTTCAGTAGAAGCAGCATTACAGGGCAGAAAGAATCCAGGTCTTTCCAACTCTTCTTCTAAGAGTTACAAATTCATGAAACCTTTAAAGAGATTCAGGAAACATCCCAGAAAACATAAGGATTAGAGATTCAAAGATGTACAGGAGTGAAAAAAAAAAAAAGGCAGAAAATAAGAAGCAAATAACTGAAAAAAAGGGCAGAGGAAAGCAGAGATAAAGCTAAGAATGTCTGTCTTTAAAAGATGAGTTTGACTTTGTCAGTTAGAAGCCAAATAATTCAGAATGTACCCCAGAGCTTTGAAGTTTGAGTAAGAAAAGCATACTCATCAATGCACTAAGTTTACAAACCAAGTTTTCTAACATAGTCAAATAGGTTAGAAGATGGTAAGTTTTCAAGGTTGCACCACATGACAAAACGTAAAGAAGCCTTAACAACGTTTCAACCTATAGAGCAACAGTTGAAATTTGATGAGATATTTTTGCTATGGCTGTTCCTGACCTCTTCTTGGGTGGTGGGTATTTTTTGTTTGCTTTTTAAAATAAGCATTTCTGATTAGTGGTGACAAATTTAAAGATGCTAGAAGTAAAGTCAACTTTTGGTCTTTAATCTCACCTCAGCAAGGTGTATCTGTTTGTGGCAGGTACAATCTCTGCTACTTCAAGTAGGGATGTGAAAGTATAACCGTGTACACAGTTAACTGATGAGCCAGGGCTCATCTGTTACCATGCAGAGTTACACGCAGACTCCCAGTACGCACAGGAGCCGGTTTTTAAGATGGCTCGCCATGTGCACTGGCTCCCATGGAGCCACCTGCCCCACCTGTGCTGCTGCCTCTGTATCAGAGGCAGCAGCACAGGTGGGCAGGTTGGAGCTGGTTCCAGGAGCCACCTCTCCCCATCCTATGTAACTACTGAAATTTTCAAAAGTTACATGATTATTTAATTAATTGTATTTTAATATCTCTAACTCAAACTCTGATTCAAGGGGAAAAGCTGGGGTTGTCATCCTCCCACATGAATATACCCACAATGCTCGTTTCTGTTGTTGCCCTGATCTTGCCCAAGCTGCAATGCAAAAATGACGTGCTACTTGAAAGTTTCAGTGCAGCACACAAGTCTGTGTAGCAGCAGAACCAATGACTCTTGTTAAAGGAACAGTCATCTTGCGGGGGGGGCGGCGGAATAACCTCTGCAAGTCTTTAAATCCACTAGTTATTTGGAATGTCTAATATATGTAACAAAGCTAGAGAATACACATTTTCAGTGAAATTAAAGAATTTGGGGCCTCTGATTGTATTTTCTATGGACAATTTCTCCTTCATGCTGCTCCCTGTTGAAAAAAAGACTGCTGTGTAAATGGGACAGCAAAAGAGCCCTTCTGAAGCTTTATTTTTACTTCTATTAGGAAGTGAAATTTTGGGAATGTAGTCAATTTCAAAATTTGAAATTCACAGTCTCCTTTTAATTGTGCCTATAGATTGGGTAAAAATACTTTGTCACTTTACAACTAGATGGCATTTGGAAGATTACTGTCATAATTGCAAGAGCTTAAAACTAAGGCCAGATGTTTTGCCAGAACAGCTACATTGGTGAGAGGTTTGATGTGGTTTAATCTGAAAGCGACACACACAGCTATGTTGACAAAAACCTTTAATATATTTATACATGATTACATTGGCAAAATTGCACTTTTGCAACTATAATTTTGTTTGGGGGGAGTTGCGGATTGGAATAGGTTTACCAATAAAGCATTTCACATGTTGAACTGGTTTAAGAGCAGGGGTGGGGAACTCCAGATGTGGCCCTCGACTTGCCTAGATCCAGCCCCCAAGGCTTAGCCCACCCCACCCCCCAGCATAGGGGAGCATGTAGGGTTGGAGCACGCAAGAACTACTAGCCTGGGCCCCACTAGGCTCTGGTGTATGAGGGGAAGTGGCTTTCTACTTCTCAGTCGGGGGCCATGACAGTGAGGATTGTTTTTGTTTTGTTTACTTCTCACTTGTGTGTGGCCCCCCAACTGATTTTTCTGTGGGTCAGTGGCCCCCCCAACCCAAAATAGGTTCCCCACTCCTGGTTTAGAAGAAAGCTTGGTAGCAGAAACTGTTGGTACTTAAGTCCTCCTCTGAGAGGTCTGTCAGGAAATTTCCTACTAGACAATGACATGGATTTTTTTCAAGTCCAGAGTTCAAATGCTAGGAAATTAGAGATTAGTTTTTGAAATAAAAAAAAAAATTGTTTTTTTCTCCCTGCTTTTAGTCAAGCTATTATGGAAGGACAGAGGGAAATCAGGAGGATTTCAACCATGTTTTTGCAGAGGGCGGGAGAAAGATCCACCACATGGAAGTTAGCCTCATTCAGTGAGCCTGTCGTTCTACTGGTATGTCACCCCTGGAAGGTCTGTGGGGAGGGGGAGAACCATTCCAAATTAGTAAACTGAGTTAATGAAAGCAGGATTGAATTATTAGCAGTTGCCTTCAGAAGTTTAAGGACTGATTTCACTGATAATTTTTCACAAACAATATACGACAACCTTTTTTGCAGCAAATTCAGTAAGACTTTTGCCTCTTACAATATAACGGCTTGTACTATTTAAAACAAAACATTTATTTTCAGTAAACCTCACTTCATATTACTTGGAAATGGAAGAAAAGTGCATTAGGATGAAAATCAGGACATTAAATCCATTTAACAACACTCGGTCAATATTTAGATATTTCTCCATTAACATAAAGGAACGCTAATAAAATGCATCTAGTTTGAAAAAACGGTAGATATTCAACATAAGTCATTTCAGTAATACAATTTTTAAGCCTATACATTAGACCCTGCACATGGAACATTTTGTAATTTCACAATTCATATAACCTATTCCTCTGGGAAATTGTTCTGAGGATAAAAAGTTGCCAGTTAGTGGCACAAACCAGACAGCTGCCCCTTAAAGTGCTTTTCAATTAATTGCTATCAGAACCCTTAAGCATTTAGAAATAAATGTAAAGTTTTACCATTCTTCCCGCTGTGCTGCTGCCGCTTCAGAAAGCCATGGGGAGGAGTTTGAATTGCTAGAGAATAACCAACCAATACAGTAACTGATCAACATTCAATTTTTAGCCTGTTAGGATTACAATCTTATTTATACCTTTTTATAAGCTTTAGTTCAATCATTGTAGCTAACTGTCAAGCAGATGTTTAAGTGCCTTAAACAACTTGAAGATGAGCAAGAGCCAACAACAGCCATTAAAATGACACCAGCAAAGGGGTCAGAAACATTACAAGCAAAAACAAGCTAAAACAGGCAATTAGCACAGTACATATCAATAGGCTATAGATGGATGTTCACAACTCAAAACTGTCTCTCAGTAATAAATTATGTGCATGCCTTAGTATCACTCTTGGTAATGCAACTAAAAATCTTTCACTTGTGTTATAATTTAGTTTCCTGATGTTTACATCACCTTCCCAATGACTAATTTTTAATGCACCAACTACAATCATTGGCTAAATTTTTTCCAATGTCAGTGCTTACAGTTACACGCCTAAACAGAAGTGGCCTGATTTTCCAGAGGTACTGAATAGATGCTCTTCAACAGGAGCAGCAATGGGCTCCCCATTCTGATTTAAAGATTTGTCTTGATTAGGAAAAATTATGGTCACTTCTGTCTTGCCTAACCCAAACCTCAACCGCCAATCCACACAGACCCTAACTCTAGATTTAATTAGAGTTTTGAACACTCTTAAGTGTTCTGAACAATGCACATTTTGGAGTGCAGTTCTAGCCTGAAAAGAAGCTAATGACATTGTAGCATTCCATATTGTCTTTCAGAGAGAGTATTACAATCCCTGTAAAATCAATTTAAAAAAACGAAATAAAAACTACAGTTCTTTTTGGCTTATGTGCAGAATATAGAATTTAACAAATAATCGTACTGAGACGCAAGGAGAAATACAATCCATCTCACTTTTGGTGGGTTGCCTCTGTAGTGCTAACAAGTGAAAAAAAGCAGTGAACACTATTTCAGGCAGCTAATGAGAAGCAGATGTGACTGAATTAAGATGCCATTTCTGTTTTCTAAAAATGAGAATAAAAGCCTGGAAAAAAAAAAAAACCCTCCAGGCAGAGTTTTCATCCTGAGAACAGTCAGAATCCATGAAGTCCACTAAAGAGTTTGCTGTTGCTCTAAACTTTTCATAGAAGGCACTACAATGATGTGAAGAGCATAAAACCCTAAAATAAAGATTCAATGTCTATTTCACAGTAGATACTAGAATTACCTTCTTTAAAGCTAAAGGCAGACATAAATAAATGTAAAAATACCGTGTTTTGAAGTGGGTGAGACTGGAGAAAAAGGTTTTCAGAAAGAGAGAGATTGGGAGCTACTGATGCCTTGGTATAGCATATAGTTTTACCCGCAGAGCACATTAGTTTTAATAAAGGTGCGGGGGTAAGTCGGTTCTCAACACTAGCTGAGATATCGCACATTAAGGAGGAATGCCTGGATTCCATTCCGCCAATAACTGACTGTGGGAGCCAGAGCAGTCACTTACATCGTCAACCTGAGATTAAGTTAGTCTCATTAGGAGCTTCACAATTTCAATAGGACTCAGGTAGAGCAGCACTGCATTACATAACCCAGCTCTGAGCAGAACTAGCCAATATCTGATGCAGTCAATGCACGAAGTAAACAAACTGACAACGAGAAGTGTTCTGGAGAGCTGCAGTGACAGCACGCTCAGGCATTTGCTGCCGGAGTAAATTGGGCCGGGGTGCCTTTGGCTGCTGCGGAATGGATCGCGCCGGCCGCGTCGAGGGGGCTCGATCCTGCAGCCAGCGGGAGTGACGTTACGGGGCGCGCTCGCGCAAGGACAGGACGGGGGGAGCAGATTAGCTAGTCGCAGTGCAACTACTGAACTTTTTCTCGGGCGACCCACAGGGTCCCAGCCAGGCGCCTGAGGGGCAGCAGCGTCCCCCCCTCTCCCCCGCGCTTGCAGGCACACCAAGCCGGGCGCCCCGCACCGCGCAGGGGCGGTGACAATCGCGCGGCCTCTCCCGCTGCGGCCCGAGGCGCTTTACCGCCGGGCGGGGGCGGAGACAGGCAGCCCGGCTGCGGACACAGCGCGCTCCCGGGGCTCCGGAGCAAACCGCGCCAGGGCTGGCGGCCGCCGCCGCAGCTGCCTGCGGGGAAATCCCGCCGCGCGGCCGGGAGCCGCCTTTCTGCCCGGGGCGGCCGTTACTCACCCTTCATCCTCCTCGTTCTTGCTCGCGTCTATCTTGGCTCCCTCCGACTCTGCACCGCCGCCGCCGCCGCCTCCTCCTCCTCCGCCGCCGCCGCCTCCCCTTCCGCGCCACCCGCCCCGGCCCCCGCCATCCCCTCCTGCTGCTCCGCCTGCTCCGCCGAGCCGCCGCCGGCCGCCGAGTCCCCCCCGAACTGCTGCTCCGACATGACGCCGCCGCGCCCTAGGAGCCGCGGCGAGCACGAGACCGGCGCGCGCGCGGCTGCCCCCTCCTTCCGCCTGCCGGCTCGGACCGCGGCGGCTGGCGCTGCGAGTGGCGGCTGCGGGCCGAGCCTCCTGCTCCCGCTTTAATGGCGCCGCCGCGAACCACACGTAAAATGGCGGGCGGAAGGAACGCAGGGAGATCAGGTGACCCCCAGCCCGCCTTCCTCCCCTGCTGGAGGCACGCTCGGTCCGTCTGAGGCAGCGCGCGGGGCAGAGCGGCCGAAGCGCCAGCGAGACGACAGGAGCCTCCCCAGCCCCGCCGGCGCGGAGCGGCGGGAAGAGGCTCGGGGGCCAGGCTGGGGCCCCGTGAGGCGGAGGCTCCGCCGGCCCCTGCGCGCAGTGTCGGGGGGGGCCTCACGGGGACGGGCCCGAAGACGCGACAAGCACCAGTAATAAACTGCAAGGGAAGAGCGCGCCGCGTGTAGCCGCCGGACAGGGGGGCGCAAATCCCCCTGCTTCTGGCGCGGAGGGGGATGCCCGCCCGGCAGGAGCTGCCTTAGCTGAAGCCCCCTTGGCAGCAGCGAGAGCTTAGCTACTCCCCTTCCCTGCCGCTGGGCTACCCTCGGTGAAGGAAGCCTGGAGTCCATCTGGCCCCCACCAGCCCTGGCCCGCCGGTGCAGAGCGGTCCCGTCCCTCGCTGCCACCGCTCCTACAGTCCCCTTCGCCCCCGGGGCAGGGAGCCGCCGCCCAGGCCCAAGCGAGGCGAGCGGAGGAGTGGATTGCGCACCCATCCATGAGGGCGAGCGAGGGCAGCCTAGCACAGCTACATCGGTGTGTTTGGAAAGGGAAAGTACTCACGCTTCCAGGCAGTCCGCATGCTGTGGCGAGGAGGAAAAAGGATTACGACGTTGCCCGGGGGAAGGGGAGAGAGAAGAGGAAAAAATACCTGGCCCCATTAGGAGGAAATGTTAGTACTGGAAGAGGGCTCTACGAAAGCTAGTAGGGAAAAAAAAAAGTATGTTTTTAAAAACTGTTGCATTCAAAATAGCATGAAGCTATTCAGTTAGAAGACACGGGTCAGTACTTAGAAATTATTTCACACCCCTTCCCTTTTATAGGAGGAAAAGCTGATTCCAAAACATTTCAAAATTGACACTCAAACTTTAAAACAATTTGCTGTTTAACCCATTTTAAAATATTTGTATTAGAAGGCAGGTCTCAGAAAAGACACTTATTGAGCTGTACAAGAAGGTGTTTAGGCTTAAAGACCCAGGCTGCATCTCGACTGGCATGATTTTGTGGAAATACTTTTAACAGAAGAACTTTTCCATTAAAAGTATTTCCGCAAAAGTGTATCTAGATTGGCAGAGGCTTTTGCGTAAAAAGTGCTTTTGCGCAAAAGCATCTATGGCCACTCTAGATGTGATTTTGCGCAAGAAAGCCCCACTCGCCCTTGGGGCTTTTTTGTGCAAAACAGTTCTTACGTGTCTACAGTGGCCCTCTTGTGCAAGTATTGTTGCACAAGAGGGCTTTTCCCCAAGCAGAAGAGTGAAAGTATTTGCACAAGAAGCACTGATTTTGTACATTACAAAGTCAGTGCTCTTACACAAATTCAAGTGGCCACTGTAGACAGCTGGCAAGTTTTTGCGCAAAAGCTTGCCAGTCTAGTTGCAGCCTCAGTGTTTGGCCAGGACGTGTTACTGAGGGCTGAGTATTTGAGACTGGATGAAATCCTCAGTCCTCAAACTACTGGTGTGGCTCTCATGATTAATTTTCTATTGGTTGTAATAGGCTAGCATTTCATCCTCCATGTTCAATCACATGTAGACTGCTATTAGATGCAGTAGCTGCAGAGAGTCTAGACTACTGCAAATATTTCCTCCAGTGTAAGTGTCAATTGTCTTCTCAACTCTAGACCCTAGGGTAATAGTCCTTTACCCTCAAATGTATGGCTGTTGTAGTCTTTAAAACAAGTGATTACAGGGGGGGAAAAAAAAAAAAGTTGAGCTAAAACACTCAACTATAGTAGGCACTTAGGATGGTCATATCCCTACAAAAAAAAAAATCTTAAAGTAGGCACTAACAGCCCAAAAGAATGAGAAAAAAATCTTATGTAATATTGATAATTTGATTCTACTAATGTTTCCCTTTGGTTAAAAGTATAAATAGTTGAGACTAGGTCTTAGTTTACTACCTGTACATAAGCAGAGACACTGACTACCCACTTAAGTAATTCTAGGATTAGTAAATTGCCTTTTTTCAGCATTTGTTAAAAACTTGACCTATGCTGAGAAGGGTCATTTTAAATTACATTTGTGCAGCCTTGTGTGCGCTAGTGCTGCACAAACCACAATGTTTGGATGAGTCAGTACCTACTTCTAGTGCATCTTAAAAAAATGCAGAGAAAAGCAGCTGAATGCAACCAAAGAAACCTTAATAATTAACTGAGGCCAACTTGAAGGGTAAGCAACTGTAAATGAGGGGGAAAAAGGCATAAAACCAGAGCAAAAGTAAAATATTAAAATTCATAGATGGGATTGGGGTGGAAAAAACATGCTACAAGTACACTAAAGGAAAGCCATAGTTTAATCTTGCAGAAAGAGGAGACTGAACAGAAGAAAACTACTCAGCTGATGAAATTTACACTTTCAAGTTGAGCACAATGTTCTTCATACAGACATGCTGGCTAGTTTTTCCTAGACTGGTAATGGGACATTTTGGGAAAACAAAAACATTGCTAAAACTCCTAAGTATCCTTTGTATTTGGATTACGTATTAAGAATATTTAAAAATAGAGTAGGAGCCTTTTCATAATGGCTAGCATCTTTACAAAAACAAAAGATGACCCAGATTAAGGGAGACAATGCCAATTAAATAGCCTGTAAACCTTGTAATAAAATAGTTTTTACATGTAAGATTCCCATGGAAATTAGCAATACATAGTTTCCAAGAGGTCTCTTAAATAGCCCTTATACAGGTCTACTGACTTCAAGTACTAGGCTGAGTACAAGTTTAGGGTCTGTAGAAATATGCTTATTTTGTATTTCTGAAATACTTGTCTTAAATTCTATAGCACTTTTCAACCAAGGTCTAAATAGGACTGTTAAAAAGGCTTCACTGTTTTTTATAATCTCAGGCAAAAAATTGCCTTTAGAAAGCAGACCGAGGCAGAGGATGAGTAACTCGTGAAAGATCACCATACAAGAAAGGTATAACCATTTATACGACAAACAAAAAAAAAAAATCAAAGCTCTGATAATATAGCAAGTTATATCACCATGTCAAAGAAAATAATTTAGATTTGTTGTTCTACAGTCCAAATAACTCTACAGTTAACATACAACACTAATTGACAAATATTTATACTTCAGAAATGCAGAGGTAACTAAAGGGAGCAAAAGCTACTCCTACCAGCAACTAGGCATTAATTTAATTGCCAGCCCCATCAAGTAGTTCAACTGGGCCATATCTGCTGAGATTGGCTTCTCACACTGGTCTACCAGCATCAGTAGTTTAAGAGTAGTACACATTAGCTGTAATTATTTTATCACCAGGAGCAGCATGAGATGCAATGTAGATCTACAGGCATCTTTGCTAGCATTCCCCCCAACATTGCCAGATCTGCCCAAGCTGCAGCAGTGCTTGAGCAAAGAATTATGTTAAGTAACCCATTTTCGCATGGAAGAAGGGCAGATGAGACCAACAAATGCAATGAGCAAATACACTGGAAAGGAATGAAAGATGCAAAGGATATAAAAGATCAACAGTACAGAAAAGATTTATACTGCTATGAATAAAGTCCCATCTGTCTAAATATTTTATTTTAAATCCATGATTAGACATATTGGATGTGTGCATGGCCAGGTTGAAATACTAATGGAGAGCTGCAAAGTTAAGACCTGAACCAGCATGGACTACGGTGCTTCTGACTCAAGGATTCAGAGCATGGAATTAAATCTCTTCTACACTAGTGAACTGTTCCTAAAAAAATTGACCAGATCCCCTAGAATATTGAGGCTTTGCATAAGAGCTAGAGTTTATATGCTAGCCATTAAACCGTTCATCAACACTTAGACAAACCTGTTATTAAAAAAAAATTTAGCAATGGGTAAAATTCCCAACTAGAGGTAAAACTCACTGAACATCAAGATGACTCAACTAACTTGGACTGCCCATTCAGACATTTCATTAACTATTTTAAATGTAACCAAGTTATTGATCAATACATATAATTTAATGCATTATACATTTTTGGAACACAGGCCTTAACTGAAAATGGAACTGAATTCACTACAGTACGGTAATTATTAATTGCTATGTGCATTAGTGGAAGGGGTTGACTTTTTGCTTTATCACATTTAACTAGTTCCTTTCTTGTCCAGTTATTAGAGTAAGCCATTTAATATAAAAACCTCAGGCTCTCTAGAAACAGTGAACATCCACCAGCATCCCAAAGGCTCAAACTTGTACACAGTTAACCCCATCACATTGCACAAAACTGCTCCAAGTAGGAAGTCCATAGCAATTAAATACAACAGCAAGAAATATGAAATGCTAACACAAGGTGTGTCAAAATGATGGTGGGGTACAGCAGGAAGAGGTAACAGGATGATTTCTAACATGTTTAAGATGGTCTTTGTAGTTATCTTAGTGCAACAAGAAGCCATGTAATCATTTAACAGCATGTTTTAAAAGTCAGACGATGTTAAGACTTCAAACAATTCCCTGAGCTTATATTGAGGAAATTAGGGGCCCAGAAGGCATTCAAGGCCCTGGTTCCAATACAGGCTCTCCACCCCTACCCCCCCCACACACCTGGAAAGATTGCAGTCCTTGAAACGGCTTAATTAAAAATTAAACCTTACAAAACTAAGCAGCAAAGGAAGACAGAATCACATAGGTAAGCATTTATTCAAGAATCACTTAACATGAAATTATACAAATAAAATTTGTATAAACACAAGTCCACATTGTGTCATAACACAGATGGCAAAAAAGACAAAGTAAAAACCATAAAGAAAACTAATCAGCCGCTATATACAGTTGGACACGGTTGTGTCAGTCTAAAAAGTCTTTTAGAAAAGTCATTTCATGTCATGAAGACCACTCTCCATTCAATCCTGATGTTCTGCAAGATGACTTTACTGTGGTATCTCCACCTACAAACAAGACAAAATGACTTATCAGATCTGTGCAACTTTTACAAGATTTGTTAAAAGGTCCATTTTCATGAACTGCTTTAAGTCCTCTATTTATTCCTTTCTTCATGGTTAAAGATCATATGCATATTTAACATTATTGGTAACTAGAAATCTTTCATCTCCCCAAATATAGCATTTCAGCCCACTCAGGAAGCTGTTTCAGAACAATGAGTCTGCAAATTAAGCAAGAAGTTACAATTTGTGTGTGTCAAACTGGGCTGTGAAAAATGTTTCCACTAGAAATGCTGTTAAGAAAAACAATTAGCCTAACTTAATTCTTGTTAATGAACATTGCCAAAAAACATTAGCATGATGTAGTTTGTGTGCATATGATCTTTAATATTTTTCCAGATTTAAAAGTTCGTTTTGGTTTGCAGATTTCACTATTAGCTATAAAAAGAAAAAGCAAGCATTAAATCTTAAAGAATGCACACTTAAAATGAGGCTCCACAATTGAAATACAACACTAAACAGAAGACCAAAATGATTAAGCTGTAAAGGCATTTATGTACTTTAACTCCTGTAAAAAACCATTTAAGTTAAGACACTTAATCTTCAAAAAGATTAAAAAGAAGCCAAAGTCTGAAGTTTTCCACTTTAATCTTTACGCTGGTACATGAAGTTGGAAGAGACCATACCACAGGACAGCGTTTTCTGGTGTATGCCTTGCGCTCTGCCTGCAACGTGCGACCCCCAGAGATAGACGTGGTCAGGGTGACACACGGCCTGCAATGAAGTTCCCGCTGGCGGGTACAAACAAGGTATAATGTCAGAGTTAGAAGACAACATTCTTGTTTTCCTTAAGTTGTACCCATTTCAGTACTTTACCTGTTAATACTTCTAATAAGTTTAATTATTCCTCTAGATCACCTGGTACACAACGAAAACAGAAAAACTCTTAAGTTTTTCTGAAGTACTAAAGAAGATGAAATCACATTTTACGAAGTTAAAGATCTATAGACACTTTAGGCAAAGCATGTTTTTAAAAAAAAATATTTTAAGTTAACAAAGTTTAGTTTAAAAAGTCAGACTACAAGAGAAAAATGTGTTTACTCATTTTAATTTGTCTATTGATCTTTAAATTAGATTAGACATATTGAAAGTGGTGCTTGCACTTATATACACACCTGCTGCCCCCCCAAGTACTATGTACTGCTTTAATATGGCTGGTAGTTGTTTTGGTGATTGCCACCACCTCGGGATGCTTTTCCATATGTGCTTTGTTGACCTGTTGAGAGAATGGAAAATTAGATTTCACATCCAATTTGACTCAGACAATTCTCATGAAAAATACAGTTTTCCTGCCATTGCCCTGCATAGAAGTTTACAGTTTTATGAAATACTCAACATATCCCAATTTGCTTGAGATCCAACAATGAAATACTATGCATACTAAAATCTTATTTTTTCCTAATATCTATTACACTTAGCCCCCACATACATCAAACATTCTTACCACTGTAGTCTGCATATCCCTGTCCATATCCGTAGCTTGGATAATTGTAGCCAGAATAATCATATCCACCATAACCACTATAGCTTGGATCACTGTAAGTGCTGTTGTAGTTTCCATATCCTTGATCATAATAGTTATTAAATCCTTGATTCCAGTTTTGTCCCTGACCTGAAATAAAATATAGCAGTTAAGTTTAATTTTTTAAGATAAAGATCACATTTGATACTGAATGGCTACAGGTAAGGATCCCTTCATTCTACAAGTATACATACAATGGTAATATAGTACGGTGTACTATACATGCATGACTTGGGGGTCTTCATTTCCTGTAATTAACATGACCCTGTCCTATAAATAAAGTGTATGTGAACAAGGGCAGGCACAGCTTGCCTTTTTCTAAAGAAATTTCCATTTCCCCTAGAGCTCCTTTAATATGAATCTCAATATTTAGTTGTAGTACAAAAACTACTTTTGTTCTGATCCACGAAGTCAAGAACTGAGGAATCCTCACTGTTAACAGGATTACTTATCTTCAATTTTGCATTATATCTGGCTCTCCTTTGTTTGGAAAAACCTCTCCTGCATGTCTGTCAGGAGATAGCATCGCTCCCTTCCCATGTCAACATTATGTGGCAGCCTGAATACATGCAGCTTTGAAGTAAATATCAGGCATTCAAATGAGGCCTTTTGAGGAATAGCTTCTAAATCCAGGAATTTGCAACCTGTTAGTACTTGTAATGCAAGTAAGGGTTCACTAAAATGAGTTTTGATTAAGTCAGTACAGACAAGTCAACTTATTTTCCACTCATGTATTCGCCACAATATTTGTTTGACCCCTTTTTTAGAATAAGCCAAAACAAGAACTTAAAATGCATTCATCCTTACACATACACATTTTAAAGTCTTAAACTCACCCCTGCCACGCCCCCTGCCACCACCTCTGCCACCAGATGAAGCACCTCTTCCACCTTTCTGTTGCTGCTGCTGCTGCTGTCTATACACTTCTTTGGGTTGTGCTACTTTGATTTCACACTGTAAACCAGATAAGGTACATATATAAAAATACTGCTAGGCACCATAAACACAAACACTCCCCCAATTATTGAACTATCAATATTAGATCTTTGAAACAAACACATCCATACATACCTTGCCAGAACCAATCTGATGGTATCTGCTTTCTAATAATTTTTTTACTGGCTCTTCATCTGTGTATGTGATGAAACAGAAACCCCTCCTTTCATTTGTCTTTGTGTCCATTGGAAGTTCGATATTTTCAATCTGTAAACAAAAGTTAAATACAAGCCATGTTTATGTTCTCTATCCCACATAAAACACTGAAGTGGAAGTCAAACATTCATGCCAACTTAATGGGATATTTAAAAAGATACAATAGCCATCCCACTGCCATTTATAAACAATCAAAATAGTACAGAACTATTTGTTAAGAGGGAACAGTTCCAATAGAACTCTTAGGCTCCAAGTTCATCCAACTACATATTTTACTGCAGTATAATTTCTGTATTTTGTTTCAAAAACTAGCATTACAACTTGCAGTTACCATGTTTTCAAATCTCAAATCAAACACGGACCTTTTTAGTCCAACCATAATATCCTATTCACAATATCTCTGTCACAGGAAGACTGAACTTTTAACACCCAACACAGATGGAAGTATTACAAATACAGTTATACAATACCTCTCCAAAAGCACCAAAGTATTCTTTAATCTGTTCTTCAGATGTATCTGGACTCAGTCCACCAACAAACACTTTTTTGGGTGGCTCTTTTCCCTTCAGTGCTTTTGCCCTTTTAGGATCAATTAACTTGCCATCCAGTTTGTGTTCCTTCAATTCCAAGACCTAAAAAAAGGTCACACACACACACGAGATTCAGAAAACCATCAAATCCCAAATGATTACTAAATCCAATCATACAGACCCTCCATACCTTGTCAACACTGGCAGCATCTTTGAAGAGCACAAAGCCAAATCCCCTGGACCGCCCAGTCACTGGATCTGTTTTAATTGTGCAGTCCACCACCTCTCCAAACCGAGACAAATACTCGGTCAAATCTTTCTTGCTTGTGTCCCAGCTGAGGCCTCCTATAAACATTTTACTAGAATACAAAAACAAATCGTTTAATGAGAATCAGAGTACTTGGCAAATCACTTCAAGATCCAAAGAAACTATAATACCAAAGAGGTAAAGTTTCCCAAACAAGTCAGTATAACGAATGATCAGACAACACTCAGTTTACTAAACTTATTTTCAGGGGCTCCAAACGTACACACGCATAATTTAAAGGTATTAAAATGCTCAGGCCCCGATGCAAAACATGGATGCATGCATTTAACTTTAGTCCCATGAATCACATACATGGTAGTGAGATCAATCGTAGCCCTAAGTGTTTGCAGGGTGGGAGCTTGTTACCAGGTGAGCGGGACACCTCTGCACGAATACACTCAGGCATGAGGTTGCGGGCAACGACTCGGCCCACTGCTAACGCACTCGGAAGCAATGGTTCAGCTCTCCCTGCCCTGAACGCTCCCGGGCGCCCGACAAGCTGCCGCCCGCTCTCACACTCGGCCAACGGGCTGCAACTGGAGGCCCGCCCGCGCGAGCCGGGACGCGGCGTGGCAGGAGCGCGCGCGCAGCTTGCCCCGGACAGCCAGCGCGCGCTCCTACCCCGCTTCCCATTGGCTGCCGGTTACGTCACGGCCCAGTGATTGACATCGTCCCGCCCTTTGGAAAACAGGTCAAGAGAGACACAAAGAGAACGCGAAACGCGTCCAGACGAGACCCCCCCCCCCCAGCCTTGCAGGGAGGGGGCGAGCGAGCGAGCGCCTCCCGGGGGGGTGCAGGGAGGACATGGGGAACCCGCCCGGCCCGTACCCATCGTCCTGCTGGTTCTTGCTGGCGTTGATCTTGGAGCCCTCGGCGAACTCCTCCAGGCCGCCGCTGTACTCGGTCATGTCCTCCATGGCGGGGCAGGGCGGCTCGGGCAGACGCGAGAGAAAGCTACGAACAGAGAACGGAGCAGTAAAATGGCGGCGGAAGAGATCCGGGCACCGCCTGCGCCACCTTTATATACCCGTTCCGGCAGCCAATCAGCGCAGCCCGGCGGCGCAGGCGCGGTACCCATTCCCGGGAGGAGGGGGCGCATTGCTCCGTCTGACTTAGCGCTGCCAAGCCAGGCGCTGGAACCGCGCAGGCAATGGCGGTGGCACGTGGGCTTGGGGGACCAACGAGGGGAGCGCGTGATACCAGCCGCCCCAGCCTCCCTGCTAGGCAAGGCAGATGGGCAGCCCAGGCCCGTCTCCCGCTGCACTGCCCTCGTCTCCCGGCCAGGTGGCCCTCATGCATTCGCTGATCCCTCCGCTCCCTGTGCAAAGCGCTGAGACCTGGGCTCCCGGGGCACACTGAGCTTCCTGCGTAGGCTTCCCAGAGACACAGCACCTCCCTTCCCCTTCGCACAGGCACAGCAAAGTCCCGAGAGAGTAAATACTCCCCTCGTGTACACGGAGAAAGGAAAGGCGATAGAGCAAGACCGGCAGCAAAAATCCCCCCAAGTTCATATCGCTGCAGTTGAAGCAGCTGAGCAGTTTAGGAAACCTGAGTTCATTATTGCTGTTGTGGAGGGCAGGCAGCTGCTTCTGCAAAGTCAGGACGCCATTCCTGCAGACAGCTGCTTCCATCCCCGCCTTCCAGAGCCTACTTCCTGAGATAAGGTGGAGGACAAACCTCTCATTAGATATGCAACCTCGCTGTATCGCCACATAGCTCTGCAGCTGGGAAGATACAGCCTAGAAATCCATGTAATGCCGCAATTACACACGTCTGACAGGGAAATGAACTGCATGAGCGAGGGATCGCCCTAGGGCAGGACAAATTCCGCGTCAAGTTCAGCCTTGGGCATCTGCAAAGGCACGGTCACTCTTTGCTCTTAGATTGAGAGGACAAGTTCTTTAATTATGCTTATTGGGAGTACAGCGGGGTTTATATGCCTGCATGAGGAGGTGTCCTTGACCCACCAGCAAGCACTGTGTGCAACGCACCCTATGCACTTTGCACCCTATGTATCATGCACCCCACGCACTGTCCCTCTCTCGAAGCCATTAGCTTGTCCAATCCGAATTGGAATTGCACGCTGCCGATCATGCCTAGGACATACTTCAGGCAACGTCCCGTACTGCAACCTCGCAACGCAACCCCTCCCCGCTCCCCTTCGTGGCCGCCGCAGCCGCCCTGCAGGCGCATTATGGCAGCCAAGCCAAGCTCCACCCTTCGTTTCTCACCCGCCAATCAGATGGCAGCCAGCGCCTGGATGGCTGGAGCAGCTCCCCTTCCACCCACGTGGTGCGCTGCCGCCTGGTTCCCCCCCCCTTCTCCGCTGGTGCCCAGGCTGTGCCGGTGGCGCGCGCTCCCCTGGCTGCCTGCAGCGGGGCGCTGCGCGCGGCGGCAATGGTGGTGTGCCCGGTGCCTGCAGAGGTGGCTGTGGTCCTGCTGGATATCGAAGGCACCACCACGCCCATTAGCTACGTGCAGGTGAGCGCTCGCGGCTGGGCAGCGGGGCTGCGGCCAGGCGGAGCGCGCTTGCGGGCCAGCCGGTGGGTAGCGGGCAGTCCGGCTCTGAGCGTGGCCCGGCTGCGCCGGGGGCTGCTTGCCACGTGGAGCGGCTCTCGCCTTTCCCTTCCCCGCTGCAGCTGGCTGGAGCGGCGCCCGGGTGGCTCTCCCACCGTGGTGTGCCCGAGAGGATCTCTGGGCAGTGAGGGCATCCCTGCCCCGTCTCCACCACGCTCACTTCATCCGCCTCCCACCGTCACTGGCTGTCCGCCTCTCGCTCGCTTTCCCCAGGCGGGGCTGAGGGGTTTGCAGCGTGGGAGCCGGCTCCCGGCTGGGCCTGGGACAGAGGCCGGGCGGTTCACTGGGTGGGTGGGGAGTCTGGGGCGAGGCTCGAGCCCTCAACCTCTGAGGGCAGGTACCTTATCTGCTGTGCCACTGGAGGGCCCCCAACCTCCCTACCTTCACGACCCCCCCTTATCCGTCCTTTGTGCCAAGGGTGCCAGGTCCATCCATCGCCAAGCTTGTGGTGGTGGCTGTCGGAGGGGGGTAGGGGGTGCGCCCTGGGCGCAGCCACCAGTAGCTTTCCCAGGGATGGAGCTGGCGCCCTTGAACACAGGAAGGATAAAAGGGGCCCTGAAGGGAGGGTGGTTGTGGGCTCCTTTAGTGTTGTGGTCGATAAGAAACCGGCCTCTGGAGCCAGAGGTCAAGGGTTCAATACCCATCTACCCACCCTACATGGGCTTGGCAACAGATGGACCTGGTACCCTTGGAACAAAGGAAGCATAAGGGGGGGCCCAGATTGTAGGGAGGCTGGGGGGGCTCATCCTACAGTGGATAAGGTACCTGTCTGCAGAGCCACTCCTTTGCCCAAGGCCTGCCCTACCTGGTCACATTCTTCCCCCCCATGCAAGTCCAGGCAGTGGTTACCTGCAGGAAGGGACCTGGCCTGAAGCAGCAGCAGCAGGGGTTGCCTCTCCACACACACTCACTGCAGCCTCAGGGTCTAGAACAGCCCAGCAGCCTGCTCTGCTGCCCTTGCCAGATCCAGTGCCCTGCTTCACGCAGCAACAGGAAGCAGAGCAGCCTTGAGAGAGGGCAGCTGGGCAAAGCAGAGCAAGCTGCTCCATATCTCCCACCACAGTGAGTGTGGGGGGACCCCTCCCCAAGCTGACCTGGGACCTGTTCATAGGACAATTGAGAGACAGCTGTCCCTGGGGCACTGCAAAATGCAGCACCTGGAGGAGCAGCATCAGCATCCCTGAACCTTCCTATGGACAGTTCTGGAAAGCAAGCAGGTTGGGGTGCAGGAGGGGGCCAAGTGTTGGGGCAGATGAGTGGGTACAGGGTGCTGGCTTTAGGAGGGGGAATGGGAATGGGGGTGTGGCCTTCTGACAGGCAGCATTTATTGCAGGGGCTCCCATTTGGCAGTACACACAAGTAAGGGGGGGGCCTCCTGCCTTGGCCCCATGCTGCTCTCAGAAGGGGCCAACACTGGCATTACCCCCTCAGATCCCATTGGCCACAATTCCTCATTCCCAGCCAATGGGAACTGCAGGGACGGTGCCTGCAGGTAGGAGCTGCACACAAAGATCCCTCCGCCCCTCCCCCCCAGTGGGGCTACAGGGCTACCCTGGATGCATCTGAGAGCAAGTTGGGGCTGAGGCAGGCAGGGAGCCAGCCTTAGTGGCAGCCCTGCTACACTACTGGAGATCACAAGTGACAGGGAGGGGCCCCAGGATGGACCTGTTAATCGCAATTGACTGGTTCATGATCACTGGTCTAAAATGGGCATTTGATTTGTGACTCCACAGATTTTTGCACTGAAACAATGCTATATCCCTGCCACAGCTTCCCCCAATTACATTTAAATTAAATTTAAATATGGAAACCACTAAATCTAGTCCATTCCTTACTTCTCTCAGAACACTTACATTTTAGTAATATTTTCTTAACAGATATTTAAAATCTAGTCACTCTTTTGCACGCAATCTGGACCCTGCCACCTAAGTACAACTTGACAAATGTGAGTAGGTTATCATTACTAGAGTGCTAGCTTGCCACATCAGGAATTCAAGAAAACAGGTCATTTGTACATGCCTGAGGCCCAGTTTTGTTTGCCAACATCTACTGTGGCTTAGTGCACCAAACAAGAATAGAAAATTGAAAATGTTTTAGTGATTTGGCATGATTACTATGGAATTCCTACAGTTTTTGTACATGTACTTTTATCTGATCAAGTTTTTTATAGAAATTTTTGGATGTAGCATTAACCATAGATCATATTAAGAATGTTGTCACTTTGGATCACAGTTCTCTTTCAAGGTTAATATGCATGATGAGCTGTCAAATGCTATCAGGCCAGTGCGCAGAACATAGATGTCTGTGAAAGAAAGGAATTAAAAGTGAAATAACCCTACTGAATGTACAAGCTGAGATTCTTTTTCCTTGTTGTTTTGACTGCTGGTCGCATCATTGACAACACAACTCTGATTTTAGAGCTTAACTTGTCAGCAATATGAATTTCATGAAGGCAAAACAACAAGGGAAGGGCGGGTACTCTTTACTTTTGAGAGGTATTTTTAATATACATGTATGCTGGGTTCAGCCAATCAAAATATCCAGTCATTCCTTTTTTGTCCTGGGGTACTTGTCTCTGCTGTTTTATGAAACTGGCCCTTCACTGCCAGTCATTAAATAAAATACTATTTTTTTTAAAGAAAACAAAAAGAAGTTCCACTCATCTGCTGACAAATTACCTAACACAACCACCACCTTTCACCCATTGGCTTTCATGTAGACCACTCTTCTCAGATAATATAGTTTTATGTATTGGTATCTTTGTTGTTAACATATACAACGTTTTTCTTCTCTGCAATTTTGATTTTGGTAGATTGTTAGTATACAAGATCAAAACTGGGTCTTTAAACGGAAATTAACTTTCTAAATCTTGTCTGTGGAGATTATAGATAAGCAGTCTAGTCTTTATTAGGTCTGGTCTATACTTACAAATTTTGCTGATATAGCTATGTTGGTTATGGGTGTAGGTGTTTCTTACAACATAACTACAGCGTCAAAACCCCTTTTACTGGAGATGTAATTCCTTTGGCAAAAAGCCTTCTTGGCTGGTATAAGTGCATCTGCACAAGAACAGTTTTGCTGGACTAGCTTAATTTTCTATACTCCAGGGCAAGAGTGTTCCAAGAGAAACATTTATAAATGTTATTTCTCAGCATGTTGGTGTGTGGTGATTGGTTGGTTGTTTCTCTGTATGTGTGGTGGTGGTGTAAGAGGGTTTGAATTAGGGATGTTAGCTATCAGATATTTGTGTAAACATGTAACCGCTGAAAATGTTAGCGGTTACATGTTCACATGCAGGGAACTGAGGAGGGGAGGGGCAGGCAGGAACCAGTGCTGGCAGGGAGCAGGTTTAAAAGTTCCAGTTCTCCAGACTTCCAGTTCTCAAGACTCAGCTTTCATTCAGACAAACAAACCCTCAGATGCTATCAGTTGGGAACAATACCTTCAAAATGTGAAGCCAATATCATTGAAGCAGGGATGTCCATATGAATTTGTAGAGGGCCTGAAGCAATACTCCAGGGCTACATCTACACTGGCAGCTTCTTGCGCAAGAACAGCCGTTCTTCCGCAAAAACTTGCTGGCTGTCTACACTGCACGAACATTCTTCCAGAAGTAAATTTACAGTACAGCGTTGTAAAACAGGGCTTCTTCCAGAAGAGTTATTCCTCTCCCCACGAGGAATAAGCCCTCTTGCGTAAGAGCTCTTCCGGAAGAGGGCAGTGTAGACAGGCAACATGAATTTCTTGCGCAAGAAGCCCCTATGGTTAAAATGGCCATCAGAGCTTTTTTGCGCAAGAGAGCGTCTACACTGCCATGGATGCTTTTGCGCAAAAGCACATGGCAGTGTAGACGCTCACTTGTGGAAGAGTTTTTGCACAAGAACTCTTCCGCAAAAGAGTTCTTGCGCAAGAAGCTGCCAGTGTAGACGTAGCCCAGGTGTGAACTGCCTATTCATTTCACTGGAGGCGAATTCAGATATCAATAATATGGAGAAATATATTAGGAAGATGCACACTCGCTTTTCCAAAAATGTGGAAAGGGTGGCCTCATGATTTATTAATTAAAATGCAGAGGCATTTAACACTACATGAAGGACCCAAATTACTAATTTTCCTTAATGAGGGCTCATGTAATAACTACATAAAGTGTGGACATAACCTGTATCTACAGTTAAATAGGTTAACAACGGGTTACAAATCCAGCTACAATCTGTTGCACCAGCAGGGTGAAGGTAGTTTATACTGATTTCTTGAAGATCAGAATGGTGAAATCTTCCAGAAATCGCTTCCTGAAAGGTGATTTCCATTGAATTAAACAAAAAATAGCCCCTAACAAAGTTGCTGCCTTCTTGAGAGTTATCCCACTATATCCCTTTTTGAATCTAGAAGTGTGAGCCCATCTTTTCCTTATCCTTCCATTCATTCTTCCAGTTCTCCAGTTTTCCAAATGTATGTATTGTACTTGCAAACTACTAAAGCTGAAGATATTTTTATACATTGTTTATTTTCTGGGCTACTGCTTATATTTTTAAATTCCAATAAATCTGCCACATGAAGTACACTTTGTTCTAATAATAAAGCCGTAAAGAAAGCTTTGTGTTAATTATTGCAGTATGGCACACACTATTTTTCTCAAAGAAATTTCTAAGATGTATTTCTTTGCAACCTTAAGAATGTTTGTCACTACTCACTTAGGGTATGTCTACACTTGCACCCTCTTTCGATAGAGGGATGCAAAGAAGACATTCTAAATTGCAAAATGAAGCTGGGATTTAAATATGGCGCTATTTTGAAATAGCGCTATTTTGAAATACAAGACGCGGTGTAGATGCAGTTATTTCGGGAGAACACCCTTCTTCTGAAATAACCGTTAAACCTCATTTTATGAGGAATAAGGGTTATTTCGGAGGAAGGGTGTTCTCCTGAAATAACCGCATTTAAACCAAGTCTTGTATTTTGAAATAGCGCTATTTCGAAATAGCGCCATAACTCAATTATGCAAACGAAGCATGAGATATTTAAATCCCGGCTTCATTTGCAATTTTGAATGTCTTCATTTGCATTCCTCTATTGAAAGAGGGTGCAAGTGTAGACATACCTTTACTGAATTCCATTCCCTTCCACTTCCAATTCATAGCTGGCCACTATAAACATTTGCAAGATTTTTTTTCTGGCCTCAATTGGATTCTATAAAGAGGATTTTATTATAGAATATAAATGGCTTACTTCTTAGGTATGTCCCATCACAGACTTCCCAGTGGTTTACTTTCAATCTCCTTAGAGAAAATACAGATACATTTTGTGCATTAATTTCAGCAGATGATATAATTAATCTGGTTCTACTTCCATCACTTAATTCACTGAACTCTATTAAGCCACAGTTTTCTAATCTTCTCTCATATTAGAATACAATTAGTAAGGATCTCAGCATTTCAGTATGCTTTAGGAGTTTAGGGGTTTTGTACATCCTAGGGTAGGGTTGTCACTCATCCTCTGCAGAGGGCCAATTTCAAATGTTGAATTATGGGACATGGTACGAATTTAGGATTATGCATTATTCCCCATCCACAGCACAGCTTTCATTAATCTTTGCATAAAGATCAAGGGCAGAATTTGCTTGTTATGTAATAACCAAACTCTACTTTTGTCCCATTCAATATCAGCTATTCAACAGGAATATACTCTGAATTTTAGGATGTGATAGTTTTGATTTCTTTTTCTCCCCCTTCTTTATATATTGTCTTCACTGCCTTCCTCGCAACAACTAACCCTAATTCCCAATCCCTTGAGATCCTCTGATCCCCTAGAATGATCAGTAATTAAATAATCAATGGTAGCATTCATATGCTGTCACTGGGCTTGAGATCATACCCCAATTAAAGGAATAGTGTGTGAGAGATCACTTATGTCATTGTTTCATGCAGACTGCAGAATCATGAAGACAACACTGCAATGGTCAATCTCTGTTTATATTTGGAAATCTTTTTGCAAATCATGGGGGCTAGAAACCTTTTTTTTAAAAAGATAGTTGAGATATTGTATAATCTAAATGTTGTCATGGGGGATGCATCTTGCGGGATATAAACCCTTTTCCGGAAGATCTCTTATTCCTACTTTCAAGTATTCAAGTAGGAATAAGAGATCTTCCGGAAAAGGGTTTATATCCCGCAAGATCGCGTCTAGACTGGCGCTTTTCTCCGGCAAAACCCCGAGCCGGAAAAAAGCGGCAGCCATGTTCATGCAAATGCCACGGGGGATATTTAAATCCCCCGCGGATTTGCAATTCCGAAGTGTCTCATTAGCATCCCTTTTCCGGAAAGGGGTGCCAATGTAGACACAGCCAATGAATTCCTCTATGGCTATGCCATCAGGGTTAATGTTTGGTTTGGTAACGTTAACAATAGTTACTGAGCACTTCTATCCATTTCATAGAGTTTTAACTCTTCAGTAATGTTTACAGGACATAAACGGACTAAATTTTTAAATCGTATGTACAGTATCCCTGTAGGGGGGGAAACTTACTGGTGTGTAAGCGAGCAAGTTTAAAGGAGTCCTGTGTGTTTTTGTTACCAGGACACATTGTTTCCTTACATCAAAGATAATGTTAAAGAATACCTGCGTGCACACTGGGAAGAAGAGGAGTGCCAGCAGGACGTCAGCCTTCTGAGGAAACAGGTGAGTGATTAGAACCAGGGTTGTGTCTTGCCAGGGACACTGTCAAGAACTACAGGTCACTCATAGAGCTGTGACTGTTTTAGTAAGCACACTGTAGATTTGTGAAGTAGTAGGAGGAGTTATAGCTTGACTTTGAGGAGCCCTTTTTTTTTTTTTTTTTTTTCCTTTGTGAGCATATTTGTTTTTGAACTTAGAGTGTGTCTGTCCCTCAGACATTCCATGGATGTATTCACCTAAAGTACATTTCTGCTGACCAGCATCAGCTATAAACAGACTTAACCCCCACTTTCAGGATAATGGTAACATAAACTGAAAATGCATTTTCCATCCCTATTCCTTAAAATGTCACACTGGCTAGGTTAGGCCAACACAGTAAGATCCAGAGCTGAAAGTGCTGAGAGCCAGTGGTTCTCAGATAGTATTACCATATGCACAGTATGAAACCCTCCATTGGTAGAACCACCTGCCTCAGGTTCCCAGATGTTTAAATTCAAGGGCTGGGAGCAAAAGCCTGGAGCTGATCTCTTTGTCACAACTGTTCACTGATGGAGATGCAGTCTTCACCTCTGAAGTTTAACTGTACTTGAGCAGAACAGGAAGCCCAACACAGCTTGAATCAGAGGCTGGATGCTGAGAATCTGTTCTGGCTGAGAATGTTCTTTGGGGAGACCTAGCTGTAGGTTTAGCCACTGATCTAAGCAGATCAATTAAAGGACTTATTCTGAAGGATGCTGGGCTATGCACTTGTGTGGCCACTCAGAAGAAATTCAAAAGCTGCCCAACCGATTAGCAGAGTGCCCACAGCTAGGTTTTGTGTTTCTGTTGGTGGTGCACATTCACACAGGCACCGGTGTACATAAAATATATTCTGCATCATGATGGAAAAGATTAGAGTTATCATTGATACTGGGCATGCTGGCTCTCATCCAGTAAAGTTTAAGTACAGGAGTAGTGCTATGGTGGGACTTCTCATGTGCTAAAGATAAATCACGTGTTTATGTGCATTGCTGAATTGGGGGCAGAGGGCGCAGCACTTAGTTCTGATATGGCTCAATCCTGCAGAGTTCCATCTGCAGCTGGTTATGATGCTTAAATCAGAAACCTCTCTCTATATCAGCTGAGATCTGGCCTCAGGAGTGCCTGGCTCCTGATCCTGTGCCATGACCACTAGACAACAATTCTTTCTCTAATATAGTACAGGGAACACATAAATAGAATAGTAACAATTATTTGTCCAGGGTCAACAGATTTGAAGCTTCAGTTTAGATATACAGTTTTTATGCTACATGTAATGCATTCCCTTCTGTTGTCAAATGCTGCCACCGGTGTGGTGCTCTGGCATCCGTTCTGCTCCCTTCAGTGTTGAAAACCGTTCGGCTGCGTGCGGTGCGTGTGCTCTCTCCAAATACTTGTGCTCTTTCCGAATGGTGTGCAGGCTCTGCGCATGTAGCCAACACCGCAGACTTCTAAGAGCCCTCAATGACCACAAATCAGACAAGGGGGGAAGGCACTGGAACCAGGTTTATTGTCAAACGACGCATGGTCTCTAGCACCCTGGGCGTCTAGACCAGACGTCAACAGTTTACACTAATACAGTACATACGTATGCCCTGGCAATGGACTCAACTCAGTTAGTGGCCAGGAGCTTCCGCTATCCCCTAGGCTGGACAAGACAGCCCCTCTGAGATACACTTTTATTCACAGACACAAACAAGCTTTCTTTGGACAACTGAGAGAAGTTTCCAGATCGCAGGCCCTGGTTCTCATGGGGGACTTTAATCATCCTGACATCTGTTGGCAGACCAGTACGGCAGTACACAGGCAATCCAGGAAGTTTTTGGAGAATGTTGGGGATAACTTCTTGGTACAAGTGCTGCAGGATCCGACCAGAGGCTGTGCGCAGGGAGGAGCTAATAGGGGAAGTAGAGGTGGGTGACAACCTGGGAAGCAGTGATCACGAGATGGTAGATTTCAGGATCCTGACCAAAGGAAGAAAAGAGAGTAGTAAAATACACACCTTGGACTTCAGAAAAGCAGACTTTGACTCCCTCAGAGACCTGATGGGCAGAATCCCCTGGGATGCTAACATGAAGGGGAAAGGAGCCCAGGAGAGCTGGCAGTATTTTAAAGAAGCCTTATTGAAGGCACAGAAAGAAACCATTCCAATGCGTAGCAAGAGAAGCAAATATGGTAGGAGACCGGATTGGCTCACCGGGGAAATCCTTGGTGAACTTAAGCACAAAAAGGGAGCTTACAAAAAGTGGAAACTTGGACAGATGACTAGGGAGGGGTATAAATGTATAGCTCGAGAATGCAGGGGAGTTATCAGGAAGGCGAAAGAGCAATTGGAATTGCAACTCGCAAGGGATGTGAAAGATAACAAGAAAGGTTTCTACAGGCATATTAGCAAGAAGAAGGTGATCAGAGAAGGTGTGGGGCTCCTACTGGATGAGGGCAGTAACCTAGTGACAGATGATGTGGGGAAAGCTGAAGTACTTAATGCTTTCTTTTCCTCGGTCTTCACGGACAAGGTCAGTTCCCAGACTAATGCGCTAAGTGACGCAATATGGGACGAAGGTGGGCAGCCCTTGGTGGGGAAAGAACAGGTTAGGAACTATTTAGAAAAGCTAAACATACATAAATCCATGGGTCCGGACTTAATACATCTGAGGGTACTGAGGGAGTTGGCAAATGTCATTGAGGAGCCTTTGGCCATTATCTTTGAAAAGTCGTGGAGATCGGGATGATTGGAAAAAGGCAAATGTAGTGCTCATCTTTAAGAAAGGGAAGAAGGACGATCCAGGGAACTATAGGCTGGTCAGTCTTACCTCAGTCCCTGGAAAACTCATGAAGGGGATCCTCAAGGAATCCATTTTGAAGCACTTGGAAGACGGGAAGATGATCAGGAATAGTCAGCATGGATTCATGAAGGGCAAGTCGTGCCTGACCAATCTGATTAGCTTCTATGATGAGGTAACTGGCTCTGTGGATATGGGGAAGTCAGTGGATGTGATATTCCTTGACTTTAGCAAGGCTTTTGATACGGTCTCCTACAACATACTTGCCAGCAAGTTAAGGGAATGTGGATTGGATAAATGGACGGTAAGATGGATAGAAAGCTGGCTGGAAGGTCGGGCCCAGCGGGGTAGTGATCAACGGCTCGATGTCAGGATGGCGGTCGGTTTCTAGCGGAGTGACCCAAGGTTCGGTTCTGGGACTGGTATTGTTCAACATCTTTATTAATGACTGGATGAGGGGATGGATTGCACCCTCAGCAAGTTTGCAGATGACACTAAGCTAGGGGGGAAGAGGTAGACACGCTGGAGGGAAGGGATAGAGTCCAGAGTGACTTAGAGAAATTGGAGGATTGGGCCACAAGAAATCTGATGAGGTTCAACAAGGACAAGTGTAGAGTCCTGCACTTGGGACAGAAGAATCCCAAGCATTGTTACAGGCTGGAGATCAACTGGCTAAGTAGCAGTTCTGTAGAAAAGGACCTGGGGGTTACAGTGGATGAGAAGCTGGACATGAGTCAACAGTGTGCCCTTGTAGCCAAGAAGGCTAATGGCATACTAGGTTGCTTTAAGAGGAGCATTGCCAGTCGATCCAGAGATGGGATTATTCCTCTTTACTCGGCTCTGGTGAGGCCACATCTGGAGTATTGTGTCCAGATCTGGGCCCCCAATTACAGGAAGGATGTGGATGCATTGGAGAGGATCCAGTGGAGGGCGACCAAAATGATTAGGGGGCTGGAGCATATGGCCTACGAGGAGAGGCTGAGGGAGTTGGGTCTATTTAGTCTGCAGAAGAGAGGAGTGAGGGGAGATTTGATAGCAGCCTTCAACTTCCTGAAGGGAGGTTCCAAAGAGGCTGGAGAAAGGCTGTTCACAGTGGTGACGGATGGCAGAACAAGGAACAATGGTCTCAAGTTGCAGTGGGAGAAGTCCAGGTTGGATATTAGGAAAAACTATTTCACTAGGAGGGTGGTGAAGCACTGGAATGGGTTACCTAGGGAAGTAGTGGAGTCTCCATCCCTAGAGGTGTTTAAGTCCCGGCTTGACAAAGCCCTGGCCAGGTTGATTTAGTTGGGATTAGTCCTGCCTTGGGCAGGGGGCTGGACTTGATGGCCTTCTAAGGTCTCTTCCAGCTCTATGGTTCTATGAAGTTATACATCACTTCTTACGTATCAAGGTGCCATCCTTCTATGTATTTGGTTGACATCCCCGACGTACCTACATACCTCCCATTACCTTGTTTATGGTGGTTCAATCAAAACATCCCTATCCATCATGCTGTCATCCCGACCCTGTACTGAACCTGGGTAGGTATGTCCCTGTTATCTATGGGGAGTGCACTGGTACCGAGCTGTTTCTGCAGCAAGGTGTTGTTACCATCCTCCTGGAATGTTTACGTGCATGGCCTGTGCCCAGTACCTCCTAGGTATGTGTGTTTCTGTAATATCAGCAGTCCTGTCTTTGCCAAGTTTCCGTGAGCAGGACTTGCCTTTTGCTCACAGCTTAGCTTTCTTTAGGTTAGCAAAGCATTCACTGTTGTGAGGCCTAAGGTCTCACACCAGGGCTCCGTTGTCAGGCCCTCTTATTACTACACCTTATACAGGCCATCCTTGCTATAAGTCAAAGATATGGTCCAAAAAACTTGGACTTACAGCGAAACAACTTAAAGCGGGGAATTTTTTTCCTGTGGCTGACTTTCATTTAAGCAAATTGGGGGGAGTGTTTTGCATGACACAGAGTGGGAAATGGGACAACTTATAACACATTAGTTCCTACAAACGTCAACGACTTTAGTGTGGAACGGATGTATACTGGGGCAACTTACAGGGCGTCCCCACTATAAATCGCCCCGGTATACATCCGTTCCACACTAAAGTCGTTGACGTTTGTAGGAACTAATGCGTTATAAGTCATCCCATTCCCCCTGCTCTGTCGTGCAAAGTACTCTCCTCGATTTGCTTAAATGGAAGTCAGCTGCGGGGAAAAAATTCCCTGCTTTAAGTTGTTTTGCTGTAAGTCCCAGTTTTTTGGAACATATCTTGGACTTATAGCGAGGACAGCCTGTATTGGGGACACCCTGTATTATTAAATTAAACTTAGAGAAGACTATATGTTTCCCACAAATCATTGTGGTAATACTCATTTATATTTAGAATTAAAGCCTTGTTGAAAGCATTTAATATGCTGTTCAAATGGTTAATATTTTCTTTTTTGAAGACACATGTTTTTATAGATTCAGGACATCTGACATGGCATAGCTGGTTAATTTAGGAGAAGCCATTAGGTTTGTTTAGTCTGGAACAGAGAAGACAGAGGGGAAATAACAGCTTTCAAGTACCAAAAAGGTTATGAGGAGGAGGGAGAAAAATTGTTCTCCGTGGTCTCTGATGATAGGACAAGAAGGAATGGGCTTAAATTGCAGCAAGGGAGGTTTAGGTTGGACATTAGGGAAAAACTTCCTTACTATCAGGATGGTTAAACACTGGAATAAATTGCCTAGGGAGGTTGTGGAATCTTTATTGCTGGAGATTTTTAAGAGCAGTTTGGATAGACTCCTGGTAAGGAAGATCTACAGGGTGCTTGGTCCTAAATGGAGTGCAGGGGACTGGACTTGATGACCTCTCGAGGTTCCTTCCAGTTCTGTGATTCTATTGTAGCTCTTTTAAATGTATGTTGAAATTTGTCTTTTAGATGGGGAAAAAAGGCTCCATATTTAAATGTAAAACCAAGATGTTTAATGTCCAAAAACACTTTGGTCAATCATTTATTGAATCATCATTTATTTATTTCAAAAAATGAAGCATATAAGATAAATTTAAAGTGCTTGAACTGTACTTATGGCCAGCCTTACATAGTAAGGTAACCAGTGTTCAAATTAAGCTAGTGCTATTTACAATTAAAGAACATGCTTCTAGACCCCACTTACAGTAAAATTTCCTATTCAGGAAAGCTCTTAAGCACCTGTCTAAGCCCCATTGACTTCATGTCCTGCATAGGGATGGATTTACGTTCACCTGGTTTTCTAAATCGGTGCCTTTATTTATCACTAGCAATCTTGGGTCATCTTTTTTGTTCATCTTTTCAAGGCTGAAGAGGATTCCAATTTGGATGGCATTGTACCTATTCCTTTAGAAACTGGAAACGGAGAAGATGAAGTGGAACAGGTCATCCAGGCTGTAGTAGACAATGTACACTGGCAGATGTCCCACGACAGAAAGACCACAGCACTGAAACAGCTGCAGGGTCACATATGGAGGGCAGCCTATACAACTGGACGCATGAAGGGAGAGTAAGTAACTCCTGTTCCTGAAAGGTTCCTTGAAGTAGATTTTTTTAAAATTTTCTTGGACATATAGGGGCTGAATGGCTGGTGGTTGTAGCTAGGGCTCTATAAAAACATAATCCCATTACTACTTAGCTGAATGACAAGCATGGATTACAATGCTGATTTGAGCCTGAGCACTATCATGGAACCAAGTTCACCTTCCACCTTGAATGCACAGTGCAAAAGTTGTCCTAGTGATTAATTTTATTTGTGGGATCTAGGGAGCAATAGTCTAAAATGACTTTGGAAAATTGTAAGACCCTTGGATTCAGTTTCATTTATATTAGTCATCCCAGTGAGTGAAGGGACAACTTGAGGGGCCAGGGAGCATGTGTGTTTTTTCCCCACCTGTATAAAATGATCAGTATGTTCAGCAGGGATGTGCTTGCATATTTGAGCTCTTTGCTGCTGCTAGTAAACTGATTGCAAGGTAAGATGGCGAACACTAGCTCACAGGCTCTATGGAAGTGATGGATAATAATTTTTGCCCCTTTGGTAGTAGTCACGGCCTGGTTCTGGCCCCCTGGAAGTGGCAGGGCCTTGAGCCAAAGCGGCAGATCCCTCTTGGTGCCGCATGCCCGGGGCCGGGAGGAGGGGGAGAGGAGAAGTGCTCTCTGCCTCCAGGACAATCATTGTGAGCCATTTTGAACAGCTGGCCATTCCCTCTAGATGCCATGTGCTCCTGGCAGGGAGAGGAGACTTCGCACGCTCCCCTGCCCCCAAGCCAATCACCCAGTGACAAGAAATGGAGATTGTGGGAAAGCAGAATGGGTAGAGAAACAAGCCCTGATCACAGCTCCTACAGACCAACTGTCTGGCTTCACCATGCCAGATAAGATACGGGTCACAGCAAAGCACGTTAGAAACTCATATAAGTGATGCAATTACTTGATTCATAAATGGAAAACGGACAGGTGGATACACAAATCTGGAGAAAGCACCCAAACCATGAAACATCTAGTGAGCTGCTGCCCTCTAAGAGCCTTTTCAAGAGGTACAGCTTGATTCATTCCATGGCACCAGACGCTAATAGAGTGGATGACAAACCTGGACATCAACCTTTAATGTTGCTTTTCAAGTAGCCATACGAAAGATGACGTATTGCCTGAATCTTAAAAATTTGAGCTTTGTCTCTTCCTGGCTAATAGGGGTTTGGGGAAATTCCTGGGAACTCACCCTCTTCCTCTAACCATACCTAGCACATCAGTCTGAGACACAGGAATTAAACTTGTCATATAAAAGCATGAAAGTAGCTAGTTCCTTTCCAAAAATCTGGTCTGTTTAAATGTTTTTGGTTAACTAGTATCAAAGTTGAAGTTGCTGTACTTAAATGCCTTCTATAAAAAAGCAAATATTTTGTATAAAACCACATGATGTGGCATAGTAAGCATATTGTAGCAAAGGAATGGAGATGAAGAGGGAGTTACACGACTGTAAACATTTGGAAGGAAAGCATATGCTTTTATCAGCTCAGACTCCCATTTCTTCAGATACCCAGCTCCAATGCCTGGCTTGATATTGCACGGTTTTGCATTCTGGGCATTGTTCACACCTGTGCAATGCAGATGTAAAATGCTGCCATTCTGACTTGCCAGTCTCCCAGGGCACAGGTATAAAACCATTCAAAAAATGTCTGCGAAATTACCACCTTCCTTGCTCGTTGCTTCCACTAAATCTTTGCTCTGTGTCCCTCCCTTGGCGATCCTCCTTCATCTGATCAAACTAAAATTGCTCGTCTTCATTTTGAATGGCCTTTGTGGCCCATCCCTGCCCTGTCGGTTATCTCCCATATGCTATCAAGATGTTGGCCTCACTCTTCCAGTAATTCCAGTTACGTTCACCCACGTTAAGTTTCTCCAACAAGCACCTTCATGCTCTCTCACTTGCCACCTTTCGCGCAGAACGAGCTCCTCATCCACATCTACAAAGCCACCTCGTTATCCTCCTTCACGCTCTTTTCTGCTGCCATGCCTACAGACAAAAACTCTACAGATACTGGGCAACTGCGGTGCTGAAATCTTTCCTTAATGCTGACCTGCAGAGTCTGTGACACCTTTTGCTCCCTTAATCAGTTTATCTCCCAGTGGTCTTGTCCTCCAATTTCAGACTTTCTGGGGCAGGGTCTGGAATCGTCTTTTTGTTCTGTGTTTGTACAGCACTTAGCGCAAAGGGACCCAAAAGTGTAAAGCAGTAGAGACAGCAGCTATTGTGTAAGTTGTAGCTGCATCATTAGTGATTTTTGCCATCAGTATTAAAAACTCATTATTCTTTTAGCAACCTAAAAATCCAATTGCTCAAGGCTGAAAACCAACTCCTAAGTTACCCCCGTTGACAAAACCTTTACCGATTTCTCCATTTTCTTTTACTAAATGGATACAAAGCACCTTCAGTCAGCAGACTTATGGAACTGATTGTGAAACAAAGCTTGGTGCTCTGCTGTGTATTGCCCTTGGTATACGAGCAAATGTCTCACAAAAGCAACACAAAGGGTAGGGGTTATACTGTGTCACCTACTGGATGATCAGAGGGGCTCTGCTCTCGTGTGGCCATCAGTTGGTGTAGCTGTGATGACGGAAACACCATTGTGGCATTTTTCAACCCTCCACAAAGCTGGAGTTTTTTGGGTGGGGGGCTGGTGCTTAACTATCAAATCTTCTGTCATTTCATCCCCGATACAACTTTTTGTCTTCAGTGGAGTTATGCCAGCGATGAAATTGGTCTGTGATTATTACTGTAAAACTTTAAAGACCAAGTTCCCATAAATGGAGTTCATCTGATCTCTGATCTCTTCTTAAAGAAGCATTTTCCCCTTAATTGTTTTTTAACCCTGAACATTTCATAGGAGCTGCATAAATAGATCTTAAGGCTGAATTCTCATTTCAGTTCCATACAGCTTCCTCCCCTTCCCCTCCCCCCCATCTTGCCTGCTGCACATGTTCAGAACCAGGAAATTAAGAGGATATTTTGAGCCCAGCAAATCTGCAGATATCCCACCGCTTTTTTGTGATGCAGGTATAGATACAAATGTTGTATTCATGCAGAGCTCTACTGATCTTTAATGGATGAGAATGAGAGGATGTTGCTCCTACTAATTACTGCTAGAATGGGAATGAAAACTATTTTATGGGGACAGTCAGGCCTCAGAATATGAGAAGTCTACAACTTCCTTAATTCCTCCAAAAGGTCAGGAGGGTGGATACAGAACATCCCTTTCCTTTAGCATTTGATCAACTGGCGAAACCGCAGCCAAATGTCTGAAACAGATGTTGGTAGCTACTTGATCAGAATAGATTGCTCAGTTAGAGTGAAGAGTATATTATTTGAAACGAAAATAATTTCTGCAGTGGAGAAGTGCTGAGCCGCTTTTAAAAACCACCCAAAAAATCCATCTAGTAATAGAGACAAAGCAGTGTACATGGGGCAATATTATGTTCGTCTCATGCAGCTGCCTGCAAGTTGTTAATACGGCAATTATCTTTCACTGTAGAGTCTTTGAGGACGTGGTTCCAGCTATTAAGAAGTGGAAGGAAGCAGGAATGAAAGTCTATATCTATTCTTCAGGGAGTGTGGAGGCCCAGAAGCTTCTGTTTGGATATTCGACAGAAGGTGATATTCTAGAGGTAGATAAGAGATATATATATATATAGCCTTCTATACAGATTCTCCATCTGCAGAATGGGGATGCATAGCTGGGGTGAGGATACATGGCCTCCTGCTGGCAGTATGCTAGCTGTTAATGTTCTTTGATGCTGTCATAAGTTACAGAGAAATGAGACCTGCATGATGGGCAAAGAGAATGTGGCACGAAATGCAGTTGTTAAACTTTCAAGTCAGCCACAATTTTGGAGACTCCTTCCCTGTATTTGCTTTTTCAGTTGATTCTGTGCGCTGATATCAGCAAGAGCCCTTCTGGTGCGAGTGTCAACAAAAGGGAGTTACCTCGTGCAGTAACGACTGTTCTTCAAGATGTGTGTCCCCGTGGGTGCTCCCCGGTTGGTGATGGGTCATCCCGAAGCTGCAGATCGGAGCCTTGCAAAGCAGTTTTTATTTGGGCCGCGCATGTACGAAAGGTGCCTCATGGCATTCATGCCTTAACGCCTCATGCATTCGGCCCAACCACCCCTTCCGTTCTTCATCTACACCCAAGTAGCCAAGACTCTGAGTGGAGGGGAGGAGGAAGGGTCGTGGAGCACCCACAGGGACACATCTCAAAGAACAGTCGTTACTCCACAAGGTGAGTGCCCGTGGGTGCTCCAGTGTTGGTCACTAGAGCGTTCCGTGATTGACACAGAGGCACTGAGGCCTCATGTCCTATCTATGAAAAAGGCAAGCGCACGTTGGATATCTAAAGTGTGGAGCATTGTGTCATGGGGGGATGCATGAGGCTTTGGGCAGAAGGTAGGTAACATAGTGGATTTGTTGATGTGGAACAAGGTGCAGATCTTTGGTAGGAAAGCAGGGTGAGGGCGTAAAGTGACTCTGTCCTTTGTGAAGACTGTGTAGGGATGATCCGCTATGAAAGCCCCAATCTCTCTGACTCTCCTTACAGAGCTGATGGCAACCAGAAACAAGACCTTTATGAAGAGGAAGGGAAGTGGGACAGTTGCTATAGGATTAAAGGGGGAAGGGGGAGGCTCATCAAACAACCTAAAATGAGATTTAAATCCCATGAGGGTGGTGGGGCCCTAAGGAGAGGGTAAAGGTTTTGGAGACCTGTCAGGAGTCTTCTGCAAACACAGAGTCCGTCAGTCGGATCATGAAAAGCTGTTATCACTCTGACAAATGAACTATTAAGGATGAAATGGCCAACCCTGCCCCCTTGAGCTCCAAGATAGTCAAGGATGTTATGAAGTGGGGAAGTGCAAGGGTCAACCTGTGCTTTACGACACCATGAAGAAAAACGCCTCCATTTATGCAGGTAACTCGCACTTGTGGAAAGTCTCCTGTTGTGGAGAACGTCCTTCACCTGGTCGGAGCAGTGGGCCTCCAAATCTTGGAACTAGATAGGAGCCATTCACTGAGGTGACGGGTATGAGGCTGTGGGTGTAACAGTGTCCCATGATTCTGCAAATGAAGATCGTGGAAGCGAATACAGGGGTTGGATGAATATTCAATGTGGATATGGGAACCAAGTCTGCCTGGACCAGGAAGGAGCTATCAAGATGCCACTGGGGATAAGAGGGATCAGTGGAAATGCATAATGTAGTGGAGCATTCCATTGAATTAGGAAAACATCTCCCAGAGATCCCTTGCCCAGACCTGCTCGGGAACGAAACCAGGGCCATTTGGCATTGAGGTGTGATGTAAACAGGTCCATGGACGGACACCACCATCATGAGAGAGTCGAGGCCAGGACCCCAGGATGAAGCTCACAGTCGTGGTCAGTTGGAAAAACTGCAGCTCAGAGAGTCTGCAATGGTGCTGTTCACACCTGATGCTTACCTGGTTGCAGATAGCCACTGCACATAGGGAACGAGAGCATGCAGCCCCTTGTCTGTTTATGTAAACCATTGTTGTGATATAGTCAGTGATTCCGCAGATGGGCGCCCCAACCCAGTAAGGAAGTGTCGGTTGTAATCTGCACCAAAGGTTGCGGTTGGTGAAAGGGGACCCCCCATGAAAAGATTGTCAGGGGATGTCTACCATCGCAGGAAGATATGAACATCTGCGGGTATAGTGACCTGCTTGTGCAGTGGGTGGTGAGATGGAATGTAGACAGACACTAGCCAGCCCTGTAGGGAGCGAAAGTGGAGGCGGATGTGTTGAACAATGTAGGTAGTTGCTGCCATGTGTCCCATCAACTGTGGGCAGGTAAGTACCATAGTAGAAGGGCTCATGGAGAGTATGGTTATGAGATCCTGGAGAGCAGTGAAATGATGAGGTAAATAAGCCCGAGCTGACACCGAGTCAAGGCAAGCTCCAATGAACTCTGTCCTGGACGAGTTCTAGGGTTTATTTTTGTTCATTGATGAGAAGGCCTGAATAGATGTCTGGTCCTTAGCACCACAGAGGTCGTTATCGCACGAGACTGGCCTTTTATGAGGTAGTCGTCGAGGTATGGAAAGATCACAACATCCTGCAGTCGGAAATACACTGTAACTACCACTAGGACCCTTGAAAAAACTCGGGGGCGGAAGACAGACTAAAGGGCAGGACCTTGTACCTGTAATGGTCTGTGCCTACTGTAAAACGAAGATAGCGCCTGTGTGACGGGTGTATACTGATGTGAAAGTACACATCCCGTAGGTTGAGGGCTGCGAACCAGTCCCCTTCATCCATTGCCGGAATAATTTTTGCTTTTTAAACCCCAGTGAGCCCAGCAGTGTCATCAGTGGTCCCTTTTGACGCATTTTATTTCTTCTTTAACTGGGAAGAGTGGGGAATAAAGAAAGAAATGCAGGAAGGGAGAACCAGGCAAGAGAGGGGGCTCTCACAGCCTCCTGAGCAACCGGAGTCGAGTTGAGCTCCCCTGACAAAAAATTTTTTTTAAGTAACTCTATGAAAGAACAAGAATTATATATACGAGGAAAACACTACTAAACTACTCTACCTATGACAGTAAGTATGCCGTGAGGTGAGACCAAGCTCTGTCCACGACTGAGGGCAGTTAGCGAGGAACTGAAGGGGGGAGGGGGTTGGGCCACATGCATGAGGCATGGCCCTAAGGTGTGAACCCCATGAGGCGCCTTTTGCGTATGCGCAGCCCGACTGAAAACTGCTTTGCAAGGCTCCGATCCGTGGCTCCGGGATGACCCATCACCAGCAGTGGAGCACCCACGGGAACATCACCCAAAGAAGAAGAAAACAACGATCTCACTTTCACCTGCCCCCTCTGAAAAAGAAAGAGAATCCTCCCTAATTTAGCTACCTCTCCAGAAAAGCCTGGATAAACAGACTCACTTCACTGCAAGCCAGTCCTTAGGCTTTGAACAGTGCCTATCTCCACATCAACATAGCTTATAAATGGATTTCTTTTGCCAGTTTTAAGGAAAGATGCTGAGAAAACTACATAGCTAATGGGGGCCCTCTCCTCCAGAAGCTCTTCCTGTTTGTTGTATCATTGAAAAGGACACGTAGTCTCTGGCTGTCCCATGATCAGAGCCTTGTTTGTAAATTCTCTTGCGTGCTGCTTTGATAGGGAGAAGGATTACCAATTAGGGTCCTGTAAATTCATTCTCTGGCTTCTAGAATTAGTATCCTCCTACAAAAGCCATATTCTCTTCACTCTTTCAGCTCTTTGATGGCCACTTCGATACCAAAATAGGACACAAAGTTGAGAGTGAGAGTTACAGGAGGATTGCAACAAGCCTCGGGTATTCAACTAACAACGTTCTTTTCCTGACGGATGTCACCCGAGGTAGGCGGTCTGGCTTTCCTGCTCTTCCCCACACTGCAGCAAAGGATGAAAAGTAACAGGCTTAATCTGCAGCAAGGGAGGTTTAGGTGGGATATTTGGAAAAACTTTAAGGATTGTTTAAGCTCTGGACCAACCTTCCAAGGGAAGTTGTGGGATCCCCAAACCTCTCTGAGGTGGTCTAGATTTACTTGGCCTTGCCTCGGCACAGGGGGCTGGATTTGATGACTTTGATGCCCTTGTCAGATCTACACTTCAATACCATTGCACTGCTATATGGAGACGCTGTTTGATTCTCAAACTCCAGTCACCTTGAGCATTCTAAGATGCCTCCCAGATGGGGTAGCAGAGGGGTTGTATTGGCCTTTGTGTTGCCTAAACTCCGATCTTTTCCACAGAGGCAAGTGCTGCAGAAGAAGCCGATATGCACGTGGCTGTGGTCGTGAGGCCAGGCAATGCAGGGTTAACGGATGATGAGAAGTCGTATTACAGTCTCATCACGTCTTTCAGTGAACTGTTTCTGCCATCCTTCACTTAGGAGAACTGGTGCACATGCACAGAAAACCAAACTACACCTACTGGAATTGTCTTTGTGTAATCTTTGCTAATTGTATTGGTAATAAGCATTTTAAAGAATATATACTGGATCCATGACCTTAAGCAGACATTGATCTAAGTATGGTGGAGGGGATTTTTAATGCAATGAAATTGAGGTCTATCAAAGTCAGTTAGTTCTGAGTGGTGTGAGGAGCAGTATTAATGAAGCCTGTGTTTGTTTAGTTTTCTTATCAGGGAATTTATTACTCTAGGGTGACTGTTCTGCCATTACCACTGGGTAATGTAAAATGTGACAACATTTGTCACTTTTAAGAACAAAATATTTTGTGAACTAAGTATTTCTCACACTCCCCCCTACCTCACACTTCTGACTTTACAAGGAAATATGAACTTCTTCCTTCTTATAAGGCCTATAGCTCTCATGTTAGAAGTTAAATTAAGGCACATTTATTTCATCAGAGGTTAGGGTATGTAAGTTTGGGAAAGCCAAAGGTAAATGGCAAATGTGAATGATTAAGCTTGGATGCTACAGCTTAAATCTGCCAAGTTAAATATAAACCCACTTGTGATATTGGGCTATTCACTCCAGGACCTGCTGCATCCTAAAGTCAGATTTCCATTTTGGTCCGAGACATTGCATTCTTAGCAATAATCCCTGATTTTTTTTCTTAAGCAGCCAAGAAAAGGTTTCACTGACTCATGATCAGCTATGAAAAGACATATAAAGATAGTTCATTGCTTTAGCACTTCCTGCTGAATTTGGTATCAGTCATAATGAACTATTACAAAAATACAAACCATGTAACAGCAGCACTTAACCAGTGCCATTTTATATTAGGGTATCATGTAAAAATTGCTATGTTGGTAAATAAAAGTACAATTATCTTATGCCTAAAATTCCAGGATTTGCATTATCCCACCAGTGACCAGCCTCCAGCACCTGGTAGAAGGGTTTTCTTCCCTGTGACCTGCTCTGTCTTTCCTTCAGGGCTGTCACTTCCTAATCTTTCCTGCAGGCCTTGCAAGCTTGCTCTTGGAGAGGAATTTGTTACTCTCATTGTGTTCAGTGGGAGTTCAGTATGTGGTAGGAAAGCAGGAGCAGCAAATAGGCTACTTGTTGTTAACAGCAGTCAATCACAGGAGCAACACGGAGCTTAAAGACCTAATTCACCACCATCATGCATTTGCTGTAGGGTCACTTGCACCTGTGGGTGTAAAGTGCTACCCAGTCAGAATTGGGAGTGTCTACAACTGTGAAGAATGGTCTGTGGGGATTCCTTTAACTTAAGGAAGAGCAAGCATTATCCATAAAATGTTCAAAACCCAGCATCTCCTGCTTGTGCAGAAAAGAGTGCTGTGTCTGCTATCACATACTTGTGCATGTGTTTTATTTTGTCCTGCCGTGTGCATGTTTTTCTGGCACAGTGTGACTGCTTAATTTTTTTATCTGACTGTTGGAAGCATTTTTAAGTCTTACAACTTTACTTAAGCAACGTAGGAGGAAAGTACAGAAATACAGGCTTAAAGGACCCAGAAATTCTTACTTTCTGTCCATGTACTCCTACCTGTCTGAATCGAGATTCATGAGATTACCTTACACTGACACATTCTTACATTACTAAGAAGGGAAGTTTGGCACAGTGAACATTATGAATTACAGGAGCCTTTCTGCTTGTCTGAGATCAGAGAAGTCTCACTGCCACAGGAACCCATGTCTCCACCTATCCTGTGTCTTTGGCTGCCCCCTACAGGGGAGAGTGTGAAAATTCTAATACCATGGCAGTGGCGATTTAGATTCTTCGCAGTGGAGGGGGCATTTGTTTCTATCAGGCCATGCCCCTTACAAGGAAGGGAAAAGGGTCAATGTTCTGCCACCAGCGAAGTACAGGAAAAAGTTGCTCACTCTACTGCTCAGCGGGGGGGAAGCCATAGAGCCAAAGCAGAATGAACAGGTTAGGTAGCTGGAGGTGGAATGGACTTGCTTTTCCCCCAGAGTGTACTAGATTGGGATCACTTCCTGGAGTCCTAAGACACTCGTGTGCAAGTAGACAACAGCCTTCCTTCCCCATGAGAGGCATTCCTCAGCACAGAGCCCCAGGGGAAGCTGTGTGGGTAGGAAGGGAGGGGTTTTGACATAGCCCCCAATGGTATAGTTGCTATAGCCATGGAAGCCAAGAGAAACTAGGGGAGGGAGGGAGAGTGAAGATCCTTTTGGGGCACGGGGAGGAAAAGGTGCATTTCACCAGCATTTCCCATGCATAGCTCCAGGAAGCATTTGTGCACAGAATATGAAGCTCCTTCTAATCCAACCCCAGCCTATTTTAAAATCTCTTACAAATGAGGAGGATTTTTGAATGGGGGGTTGGCAGTACTGTGCCTCATCTTGGTAGGCGTGCAACAGGCTTGTCTAGTTTCACTGCCCAAACGTGGCTCCTGAGCCTGCATTCGGGTGGGCAATCAGGGGCATTATGTCCCCGTGGGAGGATTTCCACATGCTCTGCACCAGCCTGCACTAGTAGATCGATTAGCAGGACTGGCCCCGAACTGGAATGCCAAGATTAAATCAACATCATAAATGCCCAAATACTTGTGTAAAATTCTGAGGCATCTCAGTGGTGCTAGTAACACAGAGATGATCTTTGCAAAAAATAAAATGCAGCTTGACTGTCTATCCCTTTTAAACTAGAGTGGCCGAACCTTGGGGCTGGACAGCTACTTCCCTAAGGGAGGCCCAGTTACTCTGAACACAGATGGGGACTGCAGCTTAGTTAAGAATAATCCTCTCCCTAAACAAAGTCCACTGCAGAAATGCACCAAATTCACAACAGTTATTGCTATAGCCATACCTGCATGACTGACTGGATACAAAACTGATGTGTATCATTGTATCCTGATGCAAAGTGAGTATCTGCTCACATCTTGTTCCATTTGTTTTCATAAATTGTGTATGGGGGGGGAAGGGAATAAAACTCACTCTCTCCATAAAAAGTTTATTTAGTGGTCATGTTTGAGTGTATACCAGTAATTGTTCAGTTGTACTGATATGTGCCATAAGAAATACTTTAAGAAATGTACACCAAAAGCCTGAAATTCAACTTGGATTGCATATAGTCAGTGGAAAAAATTCACAGACTTAATTTTTACTTTGATAAAATTTCAAAATATAAAATGATAAAACAAAAGCATTATTTGATTTTAAAAAAATGTCACATTGGACTATTTACAGTAAACACATTTAAACAAAAATTTACTACTCTGCTTAGTATTCCCGTGTGTGAGATTCTCCATGTATGTGCATTCCTGCCAGTCTCACCTTCCCCTAGCAATGAAGAAAAGGAAAAGATACCTGGCTTGCCTTTATATTACTTTCAGTCTTCCTCTAATGGTGGCTTTACCACCTATTATTTCATTTTAATGACTAACATCCCCTCCAGACATTCCCTTCCCTGAGTGTCCTGCTAATTTTTTCTTATTCTAAGATCATTACTGAAGGGCCAAATTCTGCAGCCAGATATAAACCCTTCATTCAGTGGAGCTACTGTGGAATTATACAAGGACAACAAATATAGAAACTGTCCCAAAGGAGGGAGAGGGGTGCTGAGACCCAGGACCAGGAATTCAGCCAGCGTCCTCTCCTGCCGTCTTCCCTTTAAAAATGCAGGGGGTGGAATAAGCAAGTAGTCGATAGTGCTACCCGATAAGCTCTTGCTTATCGGGTGGTCAACTACGCCTTTACATCCTTACTCAAAAGAAACCTCAATTTTTCAGCCTGTTCCAATTTGAGCTGTATTTATTTTACATGATGAAAAATCTTAGTTTTGGCCACTGAATCAAGATCATTGGTAATTTAGCTCCTTCCACCCTTAGGAATGGAATGAAGCACCTCTGCGTCCTGTTGGGGCTTTGGTTTACCCATCTCCACCTGCAGCTATTTCTTTACTACCCCAAACTTTCAAGGTGAGTTCAGCCCCATGTAGAGGGGCCTGTCTACCATTTAAGTCACACTTAAGCCCTATGGCCCTGATCCTTTAACAACTTTTGCACGTGCGGGTCCAGCCAAATGGAGTCTGTTGCTGTATTGGGCACACAGAGGCTAGGTAGGTAAACTAAGGCCAAGGCCTCTGCAAACGGTGCATTTCACCTTTAGTGCATAAGCAGTAAAATAAACCTACCTCCAGTAACATCTGCCTGAATTTATTATGTTCTGATCATGCATGAGTCAGAGTCTTCACTCGAGTTTTTCCTTGTCAGTGAGAAAAGCAGCTTTCTAAATACTATACACTATCTTATGGAAGCACTAAAAAAACCCAAACTCTCTTGGTCCCCACTGGGCAGAAGAAATACTCACATTTTAACCTAGTGCTGTTTGTTCACATGGGTCACAGCTGTTCAGCCCATTCCACATGGAGATGCAGACAAGTTTCATCCACACTGCTGGGATGCGCCTGGTATTTTTGCATTGGTGCTGGTGGGCTGCCTCAGTCCCACAATAAGGTGGGCATCTGCTGATGACCCCTGTCTGTTTCACTGCCTTCTTAGTTATGTAGTTTTCCCCAAACCAGGCCTCACATTTACTGGCTTTCCAAATGGAAAGAAATTCCTGTCCTTACACAAGGGCCAGTATGTTTGTGCTCTCTTCTTCCACTGACTGGTTCCAGGTCCAGCTGCCATGAAACCAGCTGAGAATTCTTCCTCACTCCACACTCAAGTTTCCTCTGTCCAACAACAAGACAATAAAAACCAGTTGAAAACATGAGAGAGGTGCATTCTAGTGGTCTGAATGCAGGAGTAGGAACCAGCAACGCCCAAGTACGAACCCTGACTGACCTGTCACCCTGGAGCAGTCGCCTCCCCAGCTGTATAATGGGTACAGTACAATCTGCCTCACAGTGACCTTATGAGGATTAGGATATTTCTAAGAGGAATGGGACAGAGGTTGGAGAGAAAGAGACCCTTTTAGCACAAACTTAGCAGTTGGCCTTTCTTTACAAATACATTGGTGTTTTCAGATTTGATCAGATAGGTCCTTGTGTTTTTCCTCTGCTCTTAAAACAGCTCCCCTCAAAGCCCTTTGGCAATACATCTGTGACTACATGAAAAATGAACTTGTAAAAAAAAGTGTAATGAGATCATGGTTAAATCTGGTGACCACGCCAGCCCACCTGCCATGTAACGATGGCAGGGCTACACCTGATCTGTTTGATACTCAGAGGCTTCAGACGGGCTTTCAGAAAAGCTCAGAAAGTTTTCCTGGTACTCGGAGCAAACGATCTCAAATCTGTAGTGTCTGAACTCCACAGCAAAGGTGCCGAAGTAGCAGAGGAAGCACATCACCAAGCCCCACTGGATCCTGGCTGCGTGCATATGGATCCTCTGTGCCATCAGGATGAAATCTGGAGAAGATCTGTCAAGGAGAACATGTCTGAGCAGTAACAGTCCAGGGTAAGAGCAGGTACAGCGGCACTGGGTTGAGTTTCAGATGGGGGAGAGAATAAAATCTTGCCTTCCTTTTACACCTAAGTATAATCCACTGGAGAGTGACAACCAATGTGCAATTAAAACCGGTATTTAACAGAGGATCAGGGACAGGCTGAATGTCAGCTATACAATTCAATAGGAAGCTGAATAAACTGGGAACATTTCAAGGCTGTCACTTGTGGCAACGCTTTCATGTGGATATTGAACGTGCTCCTATTCCTGCTAAATTGTGCTTAGCCCTGGCACCGTTCATTTCAAAGCATTTGACAAAGAAGGGGAAGTATCGACAGGGCCAGTCTCTTTGTCTAACCTTATTTTGGGCTTAGGCTAAACCCACTTGTTTCTCCTACTGGCCACTCATTCCAGAGCCTCTGCAAAACAGCCTTTGTGGGAAGTCTGGAAACACCAGTAAAAATACAGTCTCTTGTCCATTATACTGAGGAAAAAGCACCACAGTCTAAGATCGAACCTTCCTCCCAGTTGCCTCAGGGTTTTTTGCGCTGTCATCCTATTTGGACTCAGCTCCCTGGAACAGGGACTGTGTCTTTGTATCTCATGCCCCGTTAAGCACACAGCCGGTGTTTAACAAACACTGACTTCACTACTCTCTTGTCTCATCTACACTATTAAAACTCCCAGGCCAGGCATCCAGTTACAACACAAACTTCCCTAACATGGTTAAAACACTTGGATTTATAGGGCTAGAACATGGTTGAAATAAGATTCTGCTCCTTCCTGCAGTCTGAGACCTGGCCAAACTGGGGGACCCTCCACATGGTAACCAAGTCCCTCAACAAAGTGTAGATGTGGCCTCTGACCCACTTATCCTCCTACCTTTTGTAGAGGATTATTGTTTAACCTGCATCCTGAGAAGAAAGGATCACACACATTTATGACTAAGAATGAACAGCCTTCCACAGAGCTTAATTCTCAAGGCTGAATTGATGACAAAACAGGCCATTAGAATCCGCTCCTTTGGGTCATAGTCAGTCATAATGTAAGCAGTCCCTAGCCCCCATTTAAGCAGTGAATGGGAGTTGCGATCTTATGGCTGAATTTGGCTCTAAGGATCTCCTACTTCCTCCACATTTTCAGGGTTGTTCTCAGGTTGTGCCTCAGGGTGAAATTCATCCCATGCAAAGGGCCAGCTCAAGGCCATTACCTCATGTTAGGCCTATTTTGAGAGTTGATGTGGGTGTTCAGTGTTAGACAGGCCCTCTGCACAAGATGAATATCACCAGGATGCAGTTACCAGACACCAGCGCACTGTGATTATAGGGTTTTGCCAGTAATGTAGCACGTTAGTTCATGAGCTTCTGTGGAGGTAAAGAGAAGGACTGGTCCCTGACTCACAGCAGCCTGCCTTAACCCTCTCAGGATGTCGTCCTTTCGCCAGACCCAACTTGCTGCAGTTCTCTGTGCAGAATCTTACATGAAACTCTCTGAAACTGAAGTTGCTGGTAGAAGAGCATGAAAAGGTACAGACCAAGCAAATGATCAGTGATACATCAAGCAAAATCACAAGATTAGTCTCTCTGGAAACAAATGTTTGTAGCTGGAAAGGATGGAGGACATCAGACTGGTGTATTTCCTAACATCAGGTGAAATTTTCAAAAAATTAAATTGCATTCTGAAAATGGGAATTAGGTGCTTACGAAAATTGTATCCTAAATAAACCTTCAAAACACTTCAGATCTCCAGAAGCTTGGCTTCTTTAGTTTCCTGAGACATTTCATGGTCTACAAAAGAGTTGCTATATATGCCCAATTGTATAGCAGCAATTTAGTCATACTGCTTTATTTCTTGGGATTTAGATACTCTTCTATATTATAATAACCTTTGAAATGATAGACAAGTAATTTTAAACCCATTGCTGACAATCACAGTGAATGATGGGAATTTAAACATGTTGGGAAAAAAAGACCTATCCAAGACTTTCAGACGTAACAGCTTTTCTTGCCTTGGTTTCAGAACAGAAATGTGAGGAGGACAAAAGGCAATTGTCTCTTGTTATGTTCACTACTGTAGTAAGAATGAAATAACAGTTCTACATTGTGATAGGCACATTGTATCTGATGCTGAAATTAAGTTAAAACAGAGCTGGGACTGTGGCCCAAAGAGGAACAATCATTCTGCCAACAAGAATTACAACGAAAACTAAAATGGGTAACAGAATAAGCAGAGCAGGAAGAACTGATGCAAAAAGGGAGGCCAAATGATCACTGGTGAAAATACTCTAATCCTAAACAGAAAGCCCCAAAAATCAAGGGGACTTTAGCAGATAGGGTCAGGCCAAAAAGCACCAAGGCTGCAAATTCAAGAAGCATCCCTTCTTCGGGACAGCATTTAAGCTAGGGATGTTAAAATGTGTGTAATTAAGTAACTGTGTAACCGCTGAAAATTTCAGCTGTTACATGCTAAGCAGCAGACAGCTCTCTGAAAGCCAGTGCGTGCCAGCTGTCGGTTTTTAAGCCAGCTTCCCGTGGGCACCGGGAGCCTGTGTTTAACCGTGAACATTAACCGATGAGCCCAGGCAGATGAATGGACAGATTAATAACGGTTATTAACATCCATTAACAGCAACAGTATTTAGCATTTCTATACTATCGTCCAGCCCGAGGTCTCAATGGGGGGTAAGCATTGTTCTCCTTCCAACAGATGGGAAGTCTGAGACAGAGTAATTCAGTGACCCGCTCTGGTCACACAGCAGGTGTGGGCAGACCTGGAAATAGCTCACACATCTCCCCCCGGGCCTGATTTTCACAAAGGGTGCACAAACACCCAGGCGTGCACTCCCAGCACTCTCACCCACACCTGCAATTGGCACAAACAGGTGACAGAATTAAGCCCACTGGGTGAAGTGGGCTTTGCATGTATAGTTTCTGCCACAACTGACACAGATGTCAGAATCTGCCAACTGCAGAGGCCACTAGTAGGCCCTACTAGAGGGCAGGCCAGGCGCAGTGGAAGAAGTGAAAATCAGACTAATGGGGTAACTTTATCACTCCTTGTTTATTCAAACCCAAGGGATGAGGGGAGGACAGGTTTGTGGGGTGGGCACAGGACAGGCACACGGGTGACAGTGGTTCTGTTCCTTGGCCTGCCACACAGTGCTCCTGTACAAATGATCTAGGACAAGTCACAATCTCTCCAAGTCTCAGTACCCTCAGCAGGAAAACAATATTAACCTACCCTGGTGGGAAGGGGAGGAACGCAAGGCTCACTTCATTAACGCCCAAAAACATTTTGAATGCTAGATGGATAATACTACGAAGGGGGAAAGTGGGGCTGTGTTACACATTACCTTCTAAATCCCCTCCTTCCGTGATACGCAGATGTGTTATTCTAGGTACCTGCAGGTACAGCAAGCAAGGAAAAAGGATACAAAGGACCACGCACAGGGTTATAGCGGCTGACAAGAGAACTCGTGGAATCCCAGCTTTTCTTCCTTCATTCTTTAGGTTTATTTTGAGTGTCAAGGCAGCCTGAATCCAGCAGGCCAGGGTCCCAAAACCAAACGTCAGGGAGGTGCCGACATTATGGATTTCTTCGTCACTGGAGAGCTACAAAGACAAAAGAACTTATGAATGATTGCGCTGATACCTCCCAAAGGGGGAAAAAAAAAAAATCTACAAAAATCCTCCATGTGATCCTAGTTTTGGGAAGGGGGACGGAGGGTGTAGTATCAAAGAAGAGTTGTTTGGTTGTAAATGGGTAAGACAAAGCCAATGCTGCCTTCCTACCCAGTTGCAGCATGAAACAGTGTAAGCGTATGGAAGGTCAGCTGTTTACAGCCTCGCTTATGCACAAGCAGAATTTCTTCCCAAAGGGAAGAGGAGCAAGCAAAGCACTATCCTGCCTGCTAGCTCTCCAGCGAGAATGCTGCAGAAACCAAACAAGAGACTTTCCTGAAGAAAACCTGTGGCCAGTGGATGCTGGGCCAGGGTTGTGTGTGAACACGCATGCTCAGTCCTGAAACGAATGAGCTCCATGCACACTGACTTCAATGGGGTCTCATCAGGACGCAGGGGGAGAGGGGGAGAAGAGGCACCTGCTCAGAGCTTGCAGACGGGGTGTGTAGTTACATACTCATTATCCAGTTACAATGACTACATTTAAGGGAGGCCAAGTCACCCAGGAAGTAAGCAGCAGGACAAAGGCAGAACATGCTTGGCTTAGACGCTGACACAGTGAAGCTTTTTGGATGAGATTCTCAAAGCCACCTAGGGGATTTGCATGTACAATTCCCAGTCTGATCAAATGGAGAGGGGTGCCCAATTTGTCTGGGAAACGTTGAACTATTTCACAGTTCATCTATAAACAGGAGTACACCTGGAAAAGAGCAACCCTGTAGGGAGAGTCTGCTGCTATTTCACAGTGATCAGAGCAAAGCAAATCCACTCTGTCAATGGAGGCTCAATGGGAGTCATTTTGGCCCCTGACTGTCTGATTCAGACTCTTTGGGCCAGTCTCATCCTATCCATAGGATGGTTCGGGGCAGCCACCCCAAGCCCCAGGACCGGCTCCACAACCGTCCTATGGGTGGAGCCTCTGGTGACCTTCGGCTTCTTAGATGGAACTGAGGATGGGGGTTGGTGCCATATGCCTGCTGGCACCAGCAGTGCCCTGCGCATTGATGCACTAGTGCTCAATCCGAACATTGCTCGTGGGCTAAGGCCGACTCCATCAGGAGAGCTTTCAAATGAACGTTCCTCTCCTTTTCTGGTTCATAGCCTAGAGGATTTGCAACTCTGATTCTTACCACTAATATGTGCTTCTCCCAAACACCGTAGGCAGTTGTTGTGATGGTCTTTGATGGGCTCAGGCCTGCGGCAGCTACCACATAACTTAAAGCTGGGGAGGGGGGAGAAGAGGATCAGGGCATGCCCCCCCCCCCCAGGTGATGTCCCTAAGGGACCTAAAACCATTCTAAACTACAGCAGTTAACTAACCAGAGGGAAACAATTTACAGACAGCTTCATCTACATGTTTTGTTAGTCTTTAAGGTGCTGCTAGACTATTGGTTGTGTTTTAGGATTTTCCAATTTACAGACAATTAGCTATCTGAGATAAAGAAGACACACGATAGCAAAAACTACAGCTCTGAAGTTGCAAGCACCCTTGCTGGCGGCAAGAAGGAACTGAGGGTGGAGGGAGCCTGGCAGCACATTATCTAGTGCAGCATGTGCACCCTACTCCAGGGAATGCTAGAGCTGGTCCTCGGATACTGCTGAGGGAAAAACCTTCCGGCGTGGTGCACACCCCCCTATGTTGAATGGACATGAACAAGCACTCAAAGAAGAACCAGCCTTCACTCAAGAGTAAAATACAGAAAATAAAGGAAAACTTTGAGATCCAGTTTCTTAAAGCTGACCCCAGCCTCTCGCAGCTTCCCCTTTATACAGCTGGACAAGCATTGGGCTAGCTCTTACAACTTGGAGGTTCCCAAGCAAAGCCATGGCCACAAGCTGCTACACAGGAAATGGGCACTTATGGCAATGAAGTTACATGGAACTGGTGAACGCCAGCTGAGAATCTGGCCTAAAGTATCTGACTGGTTCATCCTTAATAAAAAGTCAACCACGTGATTACTGCCAACCTTTTTTTCCTTTTTTAAAGAAAACCTATGTATTTTTCCAATTTGGTACAGAGAATGAGCCAGATTCTCTGCTGCCATGAGTTCACTGACTTCTGTACAGCTATGGCTGCAGAGAATTGGCCCTGCTTGATTTCTCATCCCTGCACAGCAGTTACCCGTCAGAGTTGCATAGTTAGCAATCCAATAGGAGGAGATTTTCCAAGACACAGAGGGGATTTAGAAACACAACCTCCACTACTTTAAATAGTTTGGAAAATCCTCCCCCTAAGATTTCATTTGCACCCAAGAGACAAGCAGACACACCAGTACAGTGGACACATACCCCATTTTAGAGCAAGTTTGTGGTGTCTCAAAATGATGGTTGACAGCTAGTTTGTAACACACGCAGAACAGCTTGTGAATTGCAAGAACAGCAGCCAGGACAATGGCTCACAGCAAGAAATGTCTTGCGTGTTTATAAAGTCCCTCTTGTGGCCTGTCTAAGCATATACAGGAAGTAACACACTGATACACTCTAATCACAGAAAGCAACTATCCTTATGGCAGCTGTGTGTGGCATCCCTGCTTGGCACAGATGTGCGTGCAAGCTCCCAGGGCTGGCCATCCCCCAGCGCCGTCCTCCCACTTAGGCACACATCTGTCAAGCCTGACGCTTGCCCCCAGGTGAGGTAGGTTCCCAGTTGCTATGGAGTGCCAGAAAATGGAACGCGAGGTGACACAGATTCAAATCCTGCCTGGGAATGGAGGGTTATTTCTCTTGGGTTTTGACTTAAACTTTTAAATTAACAGGAATAATCAACCATCAGTGCTATTTGTGGCAGTTGCAGCCTTCCCTCTGCCACCAGGGAAGCAATGTAAAAGGCAACAGGCAGGGGCCCTTGGAGGAGCTGAGAGCGTGGACAGCCATGCTAGCAGCCGTACTGCCATAGGCAGCTCCCAGAGCAGAGTGATCTGTGCTTACAGCAGGTAGGTCTGCCAGTGCAGTTTTACCAGGATAATGGATGATATGACATGGAGTCGGTAAATGACACGGTAGTTGCCAATAAGCTGGAAATGGGCGTGGGGTACCTGAAAGTTGCCCAGTAAGGTCATTCCAAACGAGGCCAAGCATAACGCAATCAGTCCGCTGATGTTCAGCCAGGGGTTTAGCACCTTTGGCTTCAGCTGTATAAAGCGGAGAACAGCAACGACAAGCGCTGAAAAAGGAAAGAGAACGCCAGACGCGCAGTTATAAACATGCACAGCACACACCTCTGGGGTGGGGTTTCCCAAAGGAGGCAGAGGTAGGCCAGTGCTAAGTGCTTCTGGACATTCCACCGTGCCTTTCATTGCAGATAGGCAATAGCACCGTCTGTAATTTTGGGCACCTGTCCACTAAAAACTGAACAAAGTCCTCGTGCATAGCAAAAGGCACGTTAGGTAGCCAACCCCACGTTTCATATACGGCTCAATAACACCAATGTCATTCTCAAGAATTAAATTACTCCAGTGCAAAGGGCCCAGAATGTGTCTTCTGGTCCCCCTTACGACCTGTTTTAAGGGTTTATGTGGTGTATAAGTCCTTGTTCACCCTCTCCAAGTTTCTTTGATAAGTAGATTCCACTGCTTTAGTTTGGTTCATTCAGCACTGATTTTTTTAAAAAATAGGTCAGATTTGTTATATTAGCCTGATGATAAGACAGAGTCCTGCACCTCCAGGCCTCAGGCTGAAAACCAAACCAGATCAGTAGGGACTAAAAGCAATAACCACCTGATGGACAGTCATGTAAAATGAACTGCTGATCTCAGTCCAGTTCTTGTGCAACACTGTCCATCTCACAGGTGAAGTTTTGCTAGTGGTCTTGCTGCAGAGAGAATAAGAACAGAGGAGGGGCCTAGAATTAGAACTCAGCTACTTAATCTGTTCATGAATTCAGGTCCCAAGCTGGCAAACAGTTCCAGCCACATAAAAAAATTTGACTTTTTTTGTGGAAAAAAACCGGGACTGGTTCATTTAGAAAATATTGATCCATCTGAACAAAATTTTAGATTTTTTTCATTTGGGTGAGAAAAACTAAAAAACATGAAGTTGTGGTTCAAAATGAACCGATTTTTCAGTTTGGCCCCCAAACCAAAAAGTGACAATTTTCTCAGCACTATGGAGCACCAGCGCCACTCTCACCCCTATGTAGTCCTTACAGGTCGTGGCTGAGACACAGGGGTAGGGCAGTGTTGGGATGATGGCATTGCTGATGCTCATGCTGCACCTGCTCCTTGCAGACAGGTTTTGGTCCTAAGCCATTGAAATTAATGAGATTTCCCCCATGGACTTCAATTGGATCAGGATCAGACATAAAATGAAAAGCTTCCAGGGATTTCAGTTCAGCATGTTGCCCAAGTAATACATTAAAAGATAAATGATGCAGCAGGAAGCACTGTTTACCAACCAGCACATCAGCAGCCGATTAATCATTTACCAGGTATTATTCTGAAAGGGGGGGTTCCATTGGATCTCTTTGACTTGATGCAGAGAAAATGTACTCTTTACCGTGGGCTCTAATGAGTTTCACCCTGGGCAAAATACTAGCCTCAGCCAATGCATGGGCACGACCTTTTCATCTTAGTTATTTACCCTTTCTGTTGATAGCTCCAACATAACATGACAGTCAGTTTATTTTTGAGGATGGCATCACCCACTATAGAGGCACTTAAATTACACAACCTTCCTCTTCGCAATGCACCCCAAGACAGTACTATTGTACCTGAAATGAACTGCCTTTCATGTGCTGTTGCTTCGTTACTGTCAGAGTATAAGAGAGAGGGAGAATCCTAGCTCATAAAAGGTAACATAAACTAGGGAGCTGTGCCCCTGCTCGCTACGGTCGCCAACCCCCCACCACTGAGTCAGCCCCAGCCCTGGCTCTTCCCTCCTTCGCCCCTTCCCTCCACCCCGGCTGCTGACTCACCCCGCAACCCTGTGATGAGTTTGCCTGGCTAAGCCCCTATGCAGAGGAAGAGCCAAGCTCCCATCCCCATGGAGAGGCTGGAGGCCAAGCAGCTCGGCACTAGCAACAGTGGCCAGGCGGGCAAGGCTGAGGCGGGCGGGCAGTGGGCCTGGAGTGGAGGAGCCCAGCAGCGGAGCTACAGGCATGGTGAGCAGGCCTGCCCACTAGTGAGGGTGGCCTGGCTGGAGAGGAGGTGGTGGAGGGACTCTGCTCCGGCCTAGGTGCCTCTGGCAAGCGCCGCACTTTACTGCTTGTCAACCCCCTCCAGCCACTGAGGCAGCCCCATCTCCCACCCCGACTGCCTGGGAGGGCCAGGCCGAGGCCACAGCTCTCTGCCCCCAGCCGCCAGTGGGACTCGGGAACTGGGCTAGGAGGCAGCTGGGCTGCAGGAGTCGGAGCCTAGCAGCAAGCAGCAGAGTGGGGAGCTGGAGCCACTTCCCACCGAGGTCCCGTGACCCTCCTGTGGGGGACCCAGGGGCCAGTGGGGATCCCAGAGCACCCTCCAAGGAGGGGCCACAAGGGAACCCCAAGCCATGGCTGCTACTTCCCCTTCTGACTCTGCCCAGGTTGGGGGCGACGCAGAGTGACGTGATAACATCACTCTGTCATCCCGCAATACATTTTTTGCATATATATAGAAAGAGACGTTCTATTATTATCATCACCTGAATTGGTCAGTGTAAAAGGTAAAGAATCTTAGGATTTTAATTTCAGTACACACACTGGTCCTCTTAAGATTCTGCCACCCATTTCAATGGAAGACAAATTGGGCACTAACTATGTGATACAAACTAACAAGATCTACTGAGCCTGCAGGACAAGTGATTTTGGGTTCCTCTGTTTTTGGATGTCAATGAAAACACTTGGAAGGTGCCAGATTTTCAAAGATGGGCGCACGGTACCTTCTGAAAATTAGGGCCCTGTAAACTTTTACCACAAAATTAGCAGGCCCACTAGCAGCAATTCTGGGCCTCAGGGCAGAACAATCAATGGGCCCCCCTGCACACACAAGTTGTGCCTGCGCGTTTGGGCAGTGCTGCAGCTGCCAGTTGCACTGCTGAGTGCGCTCCTCAGACACAGCCAGGACTTCCACATGCCCATAGGTTCCCAACTGTCTGTGCAAATCTAAAGACCCTGGCCCCACTCCTTCCCTGAAGCCATACTCCTGCCCTGCTCCTTCTCCAAGGCCCTGCCCCTGCTCACTTCATCCCTCCTCCCTCTGTTGCTGGCTCCCCCTGCTCAGATACATACTTTCAGCAGGCCAGGGCAGGCAGTTGGGTGCAGGAGAGGGTCAGGTTCTGGGAGGGAGTCTGGATGTGCAGTGTAAGGCACGCACTCTGGTCTGGGACACAGGGTCGGGTTGCAGGAAGGTAGTGTTTACCTCAGGCTGCTCCCAAAGCAACAGACACGTTCTTCTGGCAGCAGCTCCTAGGGAAGTCTCTGCCAGGCAAGGTGGGGGAGAGTCTCTGCATTCTGCTGCCCACAGGCACTGCCCCCGCAGCTCCCATTGGACTCAGTTCCTGAGGGTAGTGGCATGCAGACACACCCTCCGTCCCACAGGGATGTGCTGGCCGCTTCCGGGAGCAGTGCAGAGTGGGGGTAGGCAGGAAGCCTGCCTTAGCCCAGCTATTCTGCTGATGGCCAGAGGCCCCCTGAATCCTTTTAACTCACTTGGGCCCCAGTAAAGTGCCCCCTTCCTCCCCTACAAATTAGATACTCAACAATTAAAGCATCCCCAAAATCACTAGTCACTTTTGAAAATGTAGGAAACTGATTGTTTTTAATCAGTGACAAAGAGTATTCAGAAATAAGGCAGCAAAGGAACACAAGAAAAACAGCAGTGTTCTCAGCAACAAAAATGTTCCTTCTCCATATCAAAATGGAAAGATGGTATCCTTTGCCGAGGATGGATGTTAATTACTTTTGCATATACCAGATGGTACTATGCCAGATGAACGATCATAAAACAGCAATGAACTTTGTAGGGTCTCTGAGCTAAAACTAGTAAAATCCAATCTCATTAATTATTTCTTAGAATCGTGAGAGAGTTTTTGGGGCACAGGAATGGAAATAAGGATTAGCAGAAATAGGTATGATCTGAGAAAGGGGAAATATTTTAGTAATTAACTGAAAACATCAAAACTAACTAGAGCTGGTTAGGAATTTTCTTCTTAAACTTTTTTCATTAGAAAATTCTGATTCATCCAAACCAAAACTGTTTTCAGGAAAGGGTTGTTTTTGATAAACTTTTTAATTTTTTAGTTGAAAAATTAAGTTGTTCAAATATTTAGTTTTCAAGTATTTAAATTAGAAATTCCAGTTTTGTTTTGACTTTTCGCTTTGAAATGTAAGATTATATTTATTATTTTAAAAAATAGTTGTAATCACAAATGAAAGTATTGAAACGAAATGGTTGAAACCCGAACTATTTTTTTTCCAGATTTTCAGGTCACAAAAGTTTTCTGGATTTTGATTTTTCCAGGCAGAAAAAGGCCCTATTCAAGGTAGATTCTCCCTACCTCTAATATCTCAAAAGTGCTTATAGGATGTGAAAAACATTCCCTGCCTGCTTTTAGAACCAAACAGCTGCATAGGTGTGATGTGGAACACCCACAAAGCACTATAATGCTCAGAAAGCAAATTCATTTTGTTGATCTAAGTGCTGAGGACCCACCTACGGAGCATCCAGCCCCAACATTTTTAATTGAAAAACAGCCTTCTTCAAAGAATGAAAACTTCCATGAAAAATTGCATGACAATTTTACCTACCTCTAAGATTGAACAATCCCATTTTATGCATGTGGTATGTCTAATAATGCCAAGGGGAGTTATGCAGGAAAACTAAAAGAGTATCCTACAAAAGGTCACTGACCTCTGCACCCTTATTCCTTGCAGAAGCTGCTGGCAAGAGCTCACTCTGACTCCAATTTAGCGAGTCTTAACTAGACTCACTAAATCAAACTCCAGAAGATTGATTGTGGCAGCATTGATCTTCCATTTAGTGAAGACATGGCCTCAGCGCTCATTAGAGCAAACTGCTTTATCCTGATTTGTTATTATGCTTATGGGCATTAACCTATCAGTTGTTGTATTTCCAGCCTTGGGGTTCCATAGTTATAGTTATACTGGGTGAGATTACATAGCTATAGTAATAATGGGTGATTAATTACTATAGCGAGAAAATGCTGATGGCAAGTAGCAGGTTTTAGCCTCAATATCTAGTTTTTTTTTTCTTTCATCGCAACTGCATAAACAACTTTCATTCATTTTCATACACATAATAAAAGATCAGATAAAAAAATGGGCTGCACGCAGGTAGGCTCCTGCACCCACACAGAAGCTTAGGAACTTTAATGGGGCTTTGTGAGAATGCAAAGCCTACAGAGCTGATTGCAGGAGAGTAGGGCTTTAAATTTCAGTAGCGCACACACACACACACACATTTGCCTTTACTATGTCACACCAGGGCAGAGTTAAGGCTGTTTGGATGCCCTGACTGTACCTTTCTACCCTTAACACATTCGCATTTGAGTGCCACCCAATCCCTGAATTTCCTGGGTTTGGGAATGCACTGAACTTTGTGTGGGGGACAAAGAGGCCGCATCCCTGTTTTAAGTGCACAACTCAGCTCAGTGTTAACTATGGGGAGTGGCACTTCCACCACATTCACAGCAATGTTGTCACTAAGTCTGTCTTTGCCAATAACAATGAAACATTAACTTAGCATTATAATTTTGATTCATTTGCTTACACAGATTCAGGAGCAAATACTTACAGTACCTCTGGCATAACACAGTTTTATTGACAAAAACAATGACAATTTTTTTTCCCCAAGCTTTATAACCATCTAACATGTTAGTAAGAAGCTTTACCCATATCAGAAGGAAGTTGTGAACGTTCATATTTTTACTAATAGAATTTTAAAAAACCCCTCAAAAATAACATTTTGTCAAATGCAACGACCAATTAATTACACAATGTTCCCATGCAGGATTTTACAGTCGCAGTAAACAAAAAAATATCATTCCATGCACCAAAAACACAGTCTTGCAGACTCAAGATTAAGGTGAGATGATAAAAGAAGAGAATAAAATGGAAAGTTATGAAGGTCACATGTATCCAGTTTTGTTCTGTTTCTGAATAGTTACAAAATATTAGCAAAACCATTTTAAAAGGTTAAATAATCAGCTTTGACAGCAACATCGACTGGATTTTACTCATGTTCCAATGACTTAACGTGAATTAAGAAACAACAAAAAATCCCCATGCGATTCCTACCTAGAAATGCTGCCATGTTCATGACTTGGCTAAATACACAGCTTGCAGGGGGTGCATCACCTGCAATACTTCAAAAATATAAAGTGTATCATTGTAACTCTACTAAGACAGCTAAAGAGAGACATAGAGAAATAAGTAACACTCATTGATCATGATACTTGGGGAAGAAAGGGGAAGGGAGAATCAGGTTACCTTATGTAAGGGGGCCTTTTGGAACCAGCTTTCCTAGGTGACAAAAAAAACCACACAACAGAAGCCAGAATTAAAGATTTTGCTGTTTTGTCTTTCTCTAAAAATATTTGTTATAAGTTATTCGTTTAAAAAACAACCACCAACAACAAACTCCAGCAATAAACTCTTACCCATCTGGCAGGTTTAATGGGATAATTTTGTTATCTTCCACAGCTATAAAGTATCTGTCAAAAGAAGAAAGAAGCAGTTTAGAAAATATAAACAATGCAAACACAAGACCCAGACAACCATGTTTTTTCATTTATAAATTTGTTTAGGAACCAATTCAGGAAAGCACTTTTAAGAGTGTAATATCCATTCATATTCAAGAAAGCTCTGAAGCCTCAGTTTAACTTGAAGTATGTGCTAACATTGGATTGAAATCAGTCACACTTACTTAGCTTTAAGCATGTGCTGAAGTGCTACTTCAAAGTGGGGCCTTGATTAGCAATGTTAATCAAAGCCCCTGTTTTCCTGAAGGTAATTATTTCCTACCACAGATCACAACACTGTTTGCTACCACCACTGACACTACTGATATCAAAGATAAGCTGTTGTAATAAAGGATAATATGGCTATTCAGTCTTTGTCTTCTGCTTCCGCAGCAGAGAGCTATTAATATGAAGAAGAATTGAAGCAGTCTAGCGGAAACCATTGGGGATAGGTTTTGTACCTTTTGGTCACATAGATCATACGATACAATTGAAATGCAAACAGGAAGAGCCATTGTGGATACTGTAACCAGATAACTAAGATTCCAGTCCATCTAATTAGATGACAATTACAATTTAGCCTTATTTATTTCTGCAGTGCTAATCACTTGCAATTTAAAGATTACCTTGAGGCAACAGTTCTCACAATGTCCACCTGCCCTACAGAATGTGGTCACTTCTCTACTGTATTCTGCATAAGCCATTTTCCACCTTTAAAACTAGTGCTTTTCTTTTCTCTTTTTTACATCCAGCGTGAAATACTGTCCCCACTGAAATTAATGAGAATTGTCAATGACTTCAGTGGAAAGAGAATTCTATTGGAGATGTTTACCAATGTATAATCGGCACATGCTACAGTAATACAAGTGCGAGATGTGAGAGTTGCTAAGAGACTAGCCCTTATTTTCTGACTCGAGTCATCTGACATGGGCCAGGATTTAAAAAGGTTAATTCCCTGTTGACATGACAGGGGTCAGAATCCAGCAATTACTGTTACAACTGCAACCACAATGTACATACTCATCAGTTGGAATATCATTAACGCATGGCTCCCGAACTGTGGCCAAAAGCGAATTCATAGAATCCGAGGGCTGGAAGAGACCTCAGGAGGTCATTGAGTCCAGCCCCCTGCCTAAAGCAGGACCAACCCCAACTAAATCATCCCAGCCAGGGCTTTGTCAAGCTGAGACTTAAAAACCTCTAGGGATGGAGATTCCACCACCTCCCTAGGTAACCCATTCCAGTGCTTCACCACCCTCCTAGGGAAATAGTTTTTCCTAATATCCAACCTAGAACACCCCCACTGTAACTTGAGACCATTGTTCCTTGTTCTGTCATCCGTCACTACTGTGAACAACTTCTCTCCATCCTCTTTGGAACCTCCCTTCAGGAAGTTGAAGGCTGCTATCAAATCCCCCCTCACTTTTCTCTTCTGCAGACTAAATAAGCCCAAATCCCTCAGCCTCGTAGGTCATGTGCTCCAGCCCCCTAATCAGTTTGGTCGCCTTCCGCTGGACCCTCTCCAATGCGTCCACATCCTTGCTGTAGTGGGGGGCCCAGAACTGGACGCAGTACTCCAGGTGTGGCCTCATCAGAGCCGAATTGCTGCAGGTCTGGGGAGAGCTGGTTGCTTCTCCTCATTTCCAGCTGCTAAACCACATTTTAAAAAAAGAAGTTAAGGTACATAATGACTCTCAATACTATTTCACTATGGTCTCAGTTGTGAGCAGGCCCATGCAACTGTACAGGTGAATTCGGAGTCACAAAATGTGCCCTTACTCTTCAGTGTGTCCAGTGCATTGCAGACCACACTGTATGAGGGGAGAGAAGCCTCTCTGGGAGAAGCTGCCAATGAGGCGGGAGCAGATGGGCCAGGGAAAGGGCTGGGAGGAGCCTTGGCTCTGCTGCCTGCAACTTGCCAACACAGAGGCAGAAGGAAGTCATGCCAGTAAAAGGGCTGGTACAGCTTGCTCCTCAATAGAGCCAGGGGGGAAGCAGGGACCAAAATGTGTCTCTGCAAGTCGTGAGCTGCCTTGCCCCTAGGCAATGCAGCTACATGCTGCTTCTTGCTGAAAGCAAATCACCAGCTGCCAATCCAGCCCAATATAAGCAGTACAGGAGTTGCCTCGGGGGGGGGGAGGGTCAGTGAGCAACTCTCTCTAGTACAATGTCCATTCCTTTGCAATATTTGGGATAGGGATGTAAAAGAGTAGCCGAATAGTCAACTACCCAATAAGCCTAGGCTTATCAAGTAGTCAAGTTGATTACCCACATTCCCCTCCCAGCTGCCTCTGTATCAGAGGTGAGGTTGAGGGGGAAGCAGGAGCCAGTGCTGGGGGGAGCCAGCTTAAAAGCCGGCTCCCCCTAGCACCAGCTCTGCGATGCAGGGAGGACAGTGGAGGCAGAGGCGCAGCAGCAAAAGGCTGAGCCACAAAGGTCAGGATGCAGCATGAACTGGGACTGAAGCAGTCCCAGCTCACGCCAGGTGCCGGACCTACTCCTGCTGCGGCTCTGCAGTTTAAATGTAGTAAGAGCCGGGCAGCCTGCACACCCGGCTCCTATTACATTTAAACTGCAGCGCCGAAGCAGCCCCTTATCAACTAATTGTGTATGCGATACAAATTGTATCACGTACATGATTAATCATTTACTCGCTACTTAACACCTCTAATTTGGGAATGCATTATTAACTCAAGTCCCATTGCCTGTCCCCCAAAACCCAAGCAGAAGGTCACTTACACTATCCATAGCCCAGCTGAAGTGAACAGGGTGAAGACAAGAGGTAAAAACATCCACACGCTGCATTTCTTCCCATCCATGCCTGATAGAAACAAAGACAGTAAAGAATAATGCAAAACAAAGAAAACACTGGTAAGAGTTACTGGAGACATCACGTCCTTCCCCCTCTCGAACATTTAAAACAAGTCTGCCTAGGGTCTGTGTAACGAAACAGAACCTGACAGTGCAGAACAATTACTATTGCCCTTGGCTCGCGCAGAGTGGTTCAGGTACCCCATGAGAGAACACCTGTGCTGTAAGATACTGTTCAATGCATGGAAGGGTCCCAGAATCTAGCCCTGATGATCATCAGCCCAGGAATTAAAAGTAATCTAGAATCTTTATTAAATCATTAGTTACACTTCAGCAGGTCCTGACATGGTAACCATTTTCATTTTGCAAAGGGGGGAAACTGAGGCACACAAGCTCAGGAGAGATGGTCAAATGTGCTGAAGGATGTTAGTAGCAGGCATATGTAAAAGTCTCTCCCTGAGAGATCTGCCCAAGAACACAGAGCTGGGAACAGAGCCAGCGACCCTACTCCCAGTTCTCTGCTCTAACCAGCAGGCCACACTCTCCCTTAAAATGGCAACCTAGCTTCCCACCACCAAATGTGTTCTCCTAAAACCCACATATGCTCTTAGTGATGGCCATAGCTCAAAGAGTCAACAGATTCCAAGGCCAGAAAGGACATGGTGATCATCTAGCCTCACCTGTAGAACACAGAAAACTTCCCCCAAATAATTCCTGATGTGTGGGTGCTCTTCCTCCCCCACCTCCCCAGTTCTCATAATCGGCTCTCACACTGTGCAAGCTATGCAATCAACAGATCAGAGCACTCTGCTGAATTCAAAGGTTCAGTGTTCCAGTACTGACATCCTGAGTGTCACTGAGGTTAGGAATTCTTCAGAAACTGAATTACTGACATTTAGGTTGAAAGCAGGAATACGTGGGTGCCAGATTCTTGGTAAATTCAAACAGGCAGAAGAGCTCAATTCCACAGGGAAGCATTCTCCAGAGGAAAACATGCAAGATGAAGACTTTACCAGGACAAGAATAGCAGTTTGCTATTGCTACAACGTACATCATTTAGAAATGCTAATTTACATCACAAAGCCCTTGAAATACGTACATCCTGCCTACATCCTTTGGCAATGGAACGGCAGGAGGGGTGTGCATGTACAAATTTCCTCCAAGCTTGAATAAAGACTAAGAGATGCAAAGTGGGAAAAACAAGGCTAAAACATCAACTTTCCTTTCAGTAAGATAGCAGCACCCCCCTTTTCCTGCCCCCAACTCACTGTCAGTTGTTGAGCTGATATTTCTCAGGGAGACTGATGATCACCCAGCACCCCAGTGATGATCTGAGACAGGTTTTAGGATCACTGATTTACTGGCCGAGCTTGATGGTATTTCTTTGTCAGTCTGTCTGTCTGTCATGTGATAACTACTGAACATGCAGCCAATCAATTCCAGAATCTCAGAGAGCATTGCAGGCATCGAGGGCCAGGACCTTCTTGATCCTGGGGGAAAGCAGAAAACAAAGGGGGGAAATGGCGGCACATGGAGTCCCTGCCACCTGATTAGCAAAAGCCACAGGAGAGGTTTGATCCACAGACAACTGACAAATGGTAGATGGCGCCTATTAACACCTCCCAGTATAACAATGCCCCATCACATCTCTGCTTCATCTCCCAGTAGAGTTTACTATGTGGACACTACATGGTTTGTCACCCAAACTAACATGGGGGGACTGGGAGGGTACACTCAGCCCTGAGTACAGCAGAGAACAGGCAGTCTTAGAGCAAGGCGAGCAAGACTCGCTGCCCTGCCTGGGAGCCACCTGGCAGCCGGCCACAGAGACAAACTTTGCCAGCCCCTGTTCCCCCTCCCGCAGGTACCAGGGGGAGGCACTGGGCTCCAGCCCCGGCCCCCGTAAATGGGAGGAGACAGACAGCCACCGGCCTGTCCTGCAACTGCTCGCAACAGATCCCTGCTCACACCCGGTGCCTGCCCCACGACGGGGAAGCCCTGGCCAGGGAGAAGAGAGTCCCAGTCTGGGATCATCCCTACCTAGGAGGATGCCCTGGTCAGAGTGAGGGGAAGAGAAACCCTGCTCCACTGAGAGAATTGCCCCCTCTCCATATACTCTAACAGGATGGGGGAGGGGTCTCACGTAGGGGACAGGAAGAGGGGAGAGGTCTTACACATGGGGTAAATTTACCCCAGCGTACTGGAACACAGAGCGGACGCAATCATCTTCCACCGTGCTGAAAATGGTCTCAAGTGGCAGAAAATTGAACAATAATCTCCAAAACAAAAACATTTACCTTCAATTACGGCTGTAATAGTATAGTCGATTAACTGATAAGCAAAAGCGTATAGGTTAATGCTATAGACTACACGCATTTCCTCCCTCCCCCCACACCAGTACATTTTAGCAGGCTGGCCAGCAGCCTGGCTCAGTCCTGGCTTGCGTTGGGTCCAGGACCTACCCCTGCTGCGGCTCTGCATTTAAAGTGTATTAGGAGCCAGACAGGCAGGCAGCCCACCTCAGTCCCAACTTGCACCGAGTCCAGGAGCTCAGACCTCTCCTGGACAGGGGCTGCTGCCACCCTGCACTAGCTCCTGGAAATGGCTGGCATGTCCCTGCAGCCCCTGAGAAAGGCAGAGCAGGGGGTCACCATATGCTGTCCTTGCCTGCAGACACCGTGTGGAGCTGTGGGCTCAGTGCCTGTAGATAAGGGACAGCACATGGTGCCATGGAGCCATTGCTGTACATGCCAGCTGCTTTCAGGAGTGGTGCAAGACCAGAGCAGGAGTAAGCTTGCCTTAACCCCACTGCTCCACCACCCGGAAGCCATCTCAGTTAAGTGGTGCCCAGCCAGAGCCTGCTTCCTGAACCCCTGTCCCAACCCTGAACCTCCTCCTGCATCCAACCTCCTGCCCCAGACATGAGTCCGCCTGAACCCAAACTCCTTCCCAGAGCTTGCACCCTGAAACCCTCCTGGACCCCAATACCCCACCCTGGGCTAAGACCAGAGCCTGCACCCCAACCCCCTACCCCAGCCTGGTGAAACAGAGTACATCCACACAGCACCCTTAGCTCGAAATAAGCTACGGAATTTGTGCTATGCGCTATTCCAAAATATCCCTTAATCCTTGTGGAAGGAGGCTTACAGGGACGTCGGAATAGCACGCCCATTATTCCAAAAGATATTTTGAAATAACGGGCGTGCTGTCAAGACACAGAATAGCTATTTCGGGATACCAGAAGTATCCCAAAACAGCGCTGCAGTGCAAACGTACCCTCAGTGAGGATGGGGGAGTAAAGGGGATGGAGTGAGCAAGGAGAGTCCTCGAAAAAGGGGTAGAGCAGGGGCAGGGCATCAAAGAAGGGGCGGGAAGGAAGCGGCGTATGAGTCTTTGGGTTTGAGGTAGATCTTAAATTGCACTTAAATTGAAAAAGTGACCTTGTGGTTAAAGAGGCTGGAGACCACTGCACTGTGACATGCAATGGTGGTAGCCTACAAAGGCCGTATGGGGATTGCTGGCATCCCATGGCCCTGGCATTGTCTTGCCCACAGCTAAGGACAGGCAGTAATAAAGTTAAAGACATCACTGCAGCTGCTGTGATTTAGCCTGGCTGGATTCTCTGTCTGCTCTCTGCAGCTGGCTCTTCTCTGTTGTGCGTGCGGCAGAGACTGGGAGAGCCCGTTGGAAGGGAGGCATTGCACCATTAGACATGTGGCAGCATCGCACTCCCTGATGGTCAGTCCCCAAATACTCCACTCTGTAGGCATCCAGGTGTTGGCTCCCATCTTCCCCACCACCACGCCCCCAACCCCCAACCCAGCACAAGCTGGGAAAAAATCAACCTCTAAGGAAAAGGGTAAATGTTTCACATGACCTTAATCCCCTCCTTCCCCAGCTGGTTAAGGAGTAACGTGGCCAGATAACTGGACAAAACATGACACTCCTCCATGGGCAAAAGGACACGGATTGGATCTTGAGTCCTCAAGGCTGGAAATGGACAGCAGGCGGCATCTCCAAGCCCGATTAGGACACAGAGGACCCACAAAGGTAGAAAACAAAATGATAGTAAATGGGAGAGTCATTGGGCCCACCTGTACCACAAAATTAACCAAGTTTATGCACTGCTGGGGGATCAACATGTTATTACAGGGTTTGGTGCTATCTTCATGGATTACACCAAAATGCACAGTAACCAGAAAAACACACACCAGCTGTTAACCCAGGGCTCTGTGGCTAGAACAGTGTGTGAAGGGCCATCTGCACAGGCAACACCAAACCATAGTATAACAGAGTTAGTCCCCACGGACATTAAACATCAGTAAAGGCAGTCAGTCGCCCAGGCCCTTGCACACCAAGAAGAGAGAGCTGTTACTTAGGACTACACTGGAACTGAAAGTAATGTGATGCAGCCAAGAAAAGGAAACTTCTGCGTGACTTATCACAAAAAAATCTAGCTGCTAGATCTACTAGGAAGTTGAGAGTCCCTAAGGAAGAGCAGAAACAGCAGTCTCAAGAAACACAAAGCTATCTGGACAAAACAATAGTCAGTGTACAGTAGGGAAACGTACATGAGGATGGACTAGACACAGGTCTTTTTCACCTGTAGTTTTTCACAGACACCAGCTCTGCCGCACAGCCTCGGCTGCAGCAGGACGCAGATGTCTCTGGGAAGCAGTTCTCATTTTTCTCCTGCAGCCCACAAGTAAATGGGGGCATCCAGAAGCATCGTTAGTGGATGCTGTCACTCCCATATCGAGGGACACTCACTCAGTGACAAAGTCAGTCCCACTCTGCTTCTGGCTAATCTAACACAAAGCTCCATCCATGCCAGCGTTTGATGGACCAGTGTGTACCAAAGGCTGGCTCAATGCTGCAAGACCATGGTAACCGACGACCTCGTTCCTTTCCCTGCATCAAGGGAGCAGGTGAGCACATGCCACCTTCTATTCATATATCCATCACTGCCAAGTCTCATGTGTTTACTGCTTATGCTTCTCTACTCTGTTGGCTCTCAGTGTTCCTTGTAACTATGCCAGGAGAATACAACCCTTGTATGGCAGAGGACATCAGTGTTTCTCGTGTTTTCCTCCCTGAAAAGAAACTGCAAAGGATTGAGGCCTCAGTGATACAATTAGTAATAAAAATAAATACTGCTGATTATTAATACCCTGCAATAGCCCCTCGGATTTCTACAGGGCTTTTTACACAAAGGAATTTTATAAGCTACTTTGGCTTCACTCATTCTACAGATGAGGAAACTAAGGAAAGAGAAGTTCCTGTGATTTTTCCAAAGTCAGATAGCATCTCGGGAACCAAAATTCTTCAGCCCCCTAGATCACAAGGAAGTGAAGACAGACAATGTTCCCCCCAGGAAGTTCTCCCTTACTGCAGTTGGAAGGAACATTTGAGAAGGTGAACACAGTATTCTGTGGTATGTTCTTTTGTTGCGAACCTCATCTTTTTTGGGAAATAAGATAAAGGCCTGAACCCGATGCCTGCTGCAGTCAGACAAAAGACCTCTCTTGACTTCAACGGAAGAGGCCCTCAGTAAAGAGTGCTCAATGTAACACTCCCTCTACAATACTTCTACAGACTGTTAATAGAAAATCTTAACTAAACATTTGAAATCTTAACTAAACCAATCAGATCAAAAAATAGGGTCCCTCAGGGAAGCCAGTTGTTGAGAAAAATTATTTTATTTCAGTTTGTGAAAAGATCAATAGTGCAAACAATGTCAGTGCTAACGACTCCCATTCCTTGTACTGAAGAAAACCAGCACCAATTTAAAAACAGAAGTGTTGACTGAAGCTGGGCTTTCTAAGAGCTCAGATCACTGGGGGCTGGATTTAAAAAAAAGACGACAATACAAATCCACACAACCTGATCACAAGCATCTCACTGGGAACTAAGGCTGTTAAAGTGCGATTATTTGGCTTACGATTAGTCGAAAAGCACCTCTGCAAAGCCGCAGCAGGAGTAGTGCCAGAGGAGCCGACTCATGCCAGCTCCAGAGCCACCCGCACTGTAGCTCTGCATTTTAAATGCAGTAAGAGCCACTGGGCTCTTACTATGTTTAAAATGCAGAGGCGCAGTGATCAGCGCGAGCCGAGACTGCTCGGTCCTGCCTCATGGTGAGTCCAGCAGCCCCGTTCATGGCAGCCAGGGCTGGCCGTGGACAGGGACTGGTTCCTGAGCAGCCCCTGGCTGCGGCCAGCCCTGGCCACCACGAACAGGAGTTGCATGGCAGCAACAGCCCCTGTCCATGGGGAAGCCCAGCTCCCTGCTGGGACCCCTGCGGACAGGGGCTGCTTCGCAGCAGCATTCCCTATCTCTCCCCCCACCCCACCCCCGCGCTACTTCTGATAGAGGTGGGGGGGGGCAGATGGCACCCCAGAGATGGTGCTGGCTCCCTCCAGCACCGGCTCCTGTCCCCCCCCCCTTGTGGCAAGTGGGGACTGCTTGAGTCCCTGCTCGCTCCATGCTTCCTGCAGCACTTCTGCTTTTGAAATGTACAAAAGCCCCGCAGGGCTCTCGTACATTTCAAAAGCAAAAACATCTGCAGTGAAAACCAGCGCAAGACGGGACTGAAGCAGTCCCCGCTCGCGCCATTTCCCGCTGTGTCTCTGCCTCCCCTGCCCCCCACAGAGGCGGTGCTCGGGGGGTGGGGGTGGGGGAGGAGACCAGTTTTACCAGTTACCCCAGCACCGGCTCCTGCTCTCCCCCTCTGCCCCCGGTAGAGGCAGCGGGGGAGGAAAGTGGTGACCAGTCCAGTCACTACTCGACTATCTGATAAGCATTTGCTTATTGGATAGTCGACTAGTTGTGCACATCCCAACTGGGAACAAGTCGGTGCTGAGCTTTCGAAAGTCTGTTCTGTAGGTTCCACTAAAACATTAGTGGCAGTACAACACTCAGCTCCTATCCATGGAGGGACCAGAGGCTGCTGGATGTTCCAGGCTGCTGCATTTCTAGAGCTTGCCTTTACCACTAACCACCTATGCTGGGAGAAATGAATGACTCCGGGGACTGGCAGGGGCAAACAGAGAGCTGAATCAGTAAGACCAGTGTCAGAGGTCCTAGGAGTGACAAGTGGCCTGAATTTCAGAGGAGCTGAACACCTGTGATTCTCACTGGCACCAGTGGAAATGGAGGTGAGTTATCACCTCTGAAAATCAGGCCAAAGCGTAGGAGGAGCTGACCAACGGGCCAGCACAGGTACAATATGAACACACAGCCACTTGGGAAATTAACATAGGTACTCTGAGGACTACACAGCTTGGGCTTCTTTTTTCAGTCGTTGGTTTTAGTGCATGATACTGCCTGGGCGTAGGGCTCATGCTATAGAGGTCAGTCTGATCCAGTAGTTCTGCCTGGCCTGACTCCCTGACTCTAATTCTGTATGCACTTACAATATTATGTTAGTGGAAGATTTACCTGGCATTGCTCAAGTCCTTCAGGACATGGGGTGGGGAAGGGGGCGGAGTCAGGGTTGGGGAGCCCAGGAGTCAAGGCAGGGGGTGGGGGTGCAGGAGTAGGAGGTTAGGAGGTGTGGGGGGTTCAGGGCATAAGAAGGGCCATACTGGGTCAGACCAAAGGTCCATCTAACCCTCTATCAGGGGCGGCCCGTGCCTATAGGCAAACTTGGCAGCCGCCTAGGGCGCCAAGTTACATGGGGCACCAAATTCCAAATACCCTGCCACTTCCATTTCCCCTTCCCCTTCCGGTGCCTTACCTGGAGCACGGCTTCCCTGCGGCCAGGAGGGGGGGAAGTCCTGGGAGAGGCGGTGCGCAGGGGGGTTTCCCTGCACCGCAGGGCGGTCGGACCCGGAGAAGCCACGTGCCGGCTTCCCCCGCCGCGGGGGGCGGGGGGTCTGCCCCAGAGAAGGAAAGTGCTGGCCAGCTTCCCCTGCCATGGGGAGGGGGGGCGGGGGATTGGCCCCCGCAGAGGCACGTGCGGGGGTTCTCTGGCCGTGGGGGGGGAGGGTCGCCCCGGGGGAGCAGGTGCGCGGGGTTTCCCCGTGCCACGGGAGGAGAAGGGGTCAGCCCTGGGGTAGGCACGCACTGGCTTCCCCTGCGCCACGGGAGAGGGGGTCGGCACCGTGGGAGGCAGGCGCCGGCTTCCCCTGCGCCGTGGGGGTCGCCCCAGGAGAGGCGCATGCCAGCTTCTCTCTGGGAATCTTCAGGAGGCGGGTGCAGGGGACTCTCTCCCCCCACTGGCACCCTGTTCCCTCTCCCCGGCCCCCAGCCACAGAACTCCATCCCCAGCCCCCCGGCCCCCAGCCCCTCGGCCCCCAGCCACAGAACTCCATCCCCAGCCCCCCTCTCCCCAGCACAGAACCAAAAACTTCAGTTTATATCTGCCCTTGGGGTTGGGGGGGGCGCCGATTGCATGGTTCGCCTAGGGTGCCAGTTGCTGGCAGCTAGTCTAGGGCGGCCCCTGCCCACTATCACTGCTGACAGTGGCCAATGCCAGATGCCCCAGAGGGAGTGAACAGAACAGGGCATCATCAAGTGATCCCTCTCCTTCCATTTATTTCTAGCCCCTGACAAAGAGTGGCTAGGAACACCATTCCTACCCATCCTGGCTAATAAATATTGATGGACCTAACCTCCATAAGTGTATCTAGTTCTTTCTTGAACCCTGTTAAAGTCCTGATCTTCACAATATCCTCTGGCAAGGAGTTCCACAGGTTGACTGTGCACTGCATGAAGAAAAACTTCATGTTTTAAACCTGCTACCTATTAATTTCATTTGGTGACCTCTAGTTCTTATGTTATGGGAACAAGTAAATAACTTTTCCTTATTCACTTTCTCCATACCTGTCACGATTTTATAGACTTCCATCATATGCCCCCTTAGTCTCCTCTTTTCTAAGATGAAAAGTCCCAAGTCTTCATATGGCACACGTTCCAAGCCCCTAATAATTTTTGTTGCCCTTTTCTGAACCTTTTCCAATGTCAATATATCTTTTTTTAGATGAAGCGATAACGTCTGTACACAGTGTGGGGGGCTGCAGGAATCAGGGAAGGAGGTTGGTGTGTGGGGCTGGAGTGAGGAAGGGCTTAGTCAGGAGGTTGGGGGTGGGGCTGGAATGAGGGTTCAGGGTAAATAACAGCTCAGGTCAGGAGACAGAGGAGTGAGGGTTTGGAGGTGAGCAGGGTCTCAAGGCAGGATATTGGTGGGGGGCTGGAGGGTTCAGGGGTGAGGAGAGGCACAGGACAGGGGATGGGGACTCAGAGCAGGAGTCTCCTCAGGGCAGGGGTCTCCTGCTCCCACCCCCACATGCTTCTTCCAGACTCTGCAGCTCCACTCCGGCCCCAGGGAAGTCCCCGAGTCCTGGTAAGCTCTGGGGAGGCCGGGGAGGCAGTGAAGGAAGGAATGAGGGAAGCACCTGGGCCCTGGCAGGAGCCACGCGGGAGGAGGGGAGGGAGGGAAGCACCTGGGCCACAGCAAAAGCAGGGAGATACACTCAGTTGTGTAGGGCCCCATAATTCGTAAGGATAGCGGTGCACTGTCGGGTCTGGGGACCAGCAAGGGAAGGGGGGAGGACCCAGCACCAGCACAGGAACATTACCAATGGCCGGCAACATTCAGAGCCCCTCTCCCAGCCAGCCACTGTCTTACTGGTACAGCTGCCACCCTGTGGTCACTCTGCAGTATAACTGCCCCTTCTAGCAGCAATTTTCATGTTTTGGAAAATAATCCTGTTCCAGGCACATCCCATCGTCCTGGCACAACCAAACCCTGACCTGGCTTTAAGTTAGGAGAAGAGGAAGCTGCCTAGCAAATTTGGTTTTCCTAGCTCTTGTTGTTTAGGAGATGTTCTTTAACAAACGGACTCACAGCTGGGTGGACGGAGACAGATGCACATTTCTAAAATACATAGTAGATTTCTGCCTTGTCTTCCAGTTTGCTCCCACAAACGCTTAGTACCAAATGCACCGCTTATTGCAAGAAGTAGCCCCCTTGTTTTAAATAGAAAGTCACAGCATGAAAGCACTACACCCAGTACTGGGTTTTTGCAGGATCAGAGCCTTAGACTAAAACTCTCCAAGGCACATCTAGCAGCCTGTAGAATTCACAAACAACAACAAGTAACAGAGCCGCCTCTCCCCAGGATGGTATGTCAGATGTGCTCAAGGGTTGTTGCCCACAGTGGCTAGGCTGTGAGATCTCAATGGTCCTAGTCTAGTTCCAGCAAATATGCCCCCACACCACCACAGCCACCCGCACTGTAATTGGCACCAGAGTTCCCACTAAGGTGCGCACCTGTGTGCAAAAAATTCTTCCCCCACCCACCTCCTGTGGAAAGCTCCATGGCAGGCAGCGGCTCTGGTGGGCAGGGATGGCTGAGACGGTGAGGGAACCAGCGGGGAGGGGACTGGGACCTGCCGCAGCCACGTGGAGGGGGGAGGCCTGCTCCAGTGGCCAGGGCTGCCACATGGTGCGGTGGCCAGGGCCTGTTCTGGCAGCTGGGGCTGAGAACAGGACATGCTGCATGGCCGGGGGGGAGGAGTCTGCTCCAGCGGCCGGGAACATGTGTGTTAATAAACTGGGTGCCACCGTGGCACACATCCAAACTAGCGCACATGACCTCAATATTGGTGCACAAGCCAAAATTCACTCTGCTCATGATTGGAAAATCTTAGCAGGAACGCTGACTGGCATCCCCTCAGAAAAGGTAAAGGTTGATTACAGATGAAGACAGCCCCCGATCCTAATGGGGGAGACAGGCCCTCTAACTCAGGACTAAGGTATATCTGCAGTGCTGCTTCTGTCTGCATTGCTCCCATTCTGTGGCTAGAGAGAAGGCTGTGCTCTCTGTTCATCTCTATCTTCTCACACACCGGAGTAGTTTGCATTTGAAACAGTGAAGGTGGGAAGGAAAACCAAAAAGGATATGTTGACCGATATTCAGGAAGGAGTGAGGGAAAGGATTTAAAATGTATTACATTCAGACTGCTTATTTCCTCCTCTTCTTTTGATGAGAAGCCAGCATGCCACCAGCCTCTACCACAGGGGTGGGAACCTCTCTTGGGTCAGGGGCCACTGACCCAAAGAAAACCCTCACTGACCAGGGCCCCAAGAGAGAAGGAGGGAAAAAAATTCCAGATGTGCCCTCCAACTGAGAAGCAGGACAAAAAAAAGACACTTCCTCAAGTTCTAGCCCCACGAGGTGCAGGAGAAGGGGCGCCGAGGATCAGGGCTTACTCCCAGGGACAGATTAACTCTTCTGGAGGCCAAGGGCTAGTGGATTTTGTGGGCCCCCTCTATACTCTGGGGTGCGGACAAAATGAGGGATTCAGTGTGAGTAAGGGGGCTGTCAGGGAGCAGGCTGGGGGTAGGGGTGCAGGGTCTGGGCAGGAGGTTGGGTGCAAGGTCTGAGAAGGAGGTTGCAGGAGCCAGGTGAGGGTGCAGGGTCTAAGTGGGATGGGAGTGCAGGATTGGCGTGGGGGAATGGGGTCTGGGCAGGAGGGGGTGCCTACTTGGCACAGCTCCTAGTGGGGACAAGTGGCTCCGTGCAGCTCTGCACACTATAGGGAAGCGCTCCCTGTAGGCACTGCCCCCCCACCACTCCCATTGGCCATAATTTCCAGCCAGTGGGAGTCATGGGAGCAGCACCTGCAAGGAGCACTTCCCTACAGTGCGCAGAGTCACTTCCTCCCCCTGCCAGGGAGGGCTGGCCTCCGGCATGCATTGATCGGGTCCGTGAGGCTCAGGACTATTGATGTAAAATCTTGGTTAAAATGTGGGTGATGCTTACCAGTTACCCATTAACATCTCTACTCAGGACTCTCCCTGTCTCTCCCCCCCCCACACACACACATAGCAGGAAGCCAGCATTGGCACTCCTGCCATGGTGCCCCCATGTGGCTGGCGCACCAGTGCCAGCTCGCTACACTGCAGGGGGATGAGGCCAGATCAATGCAAGCCGGCCCGCACACCATAGGTTCCCCACCCCTGCTCTGTAGGGTTTCTGTCAGCACCTCCAACCTAGTCAAGTTCCACCCCAATTAAAATAAAACATTTGTATAATTTACATGGCAAGTTATTTTTGTGCCTCCTCTCCTCTGGAGATATTTTCCCCCATTCTCCCTTAGCTACCAGAGACTAACAAAGACAGACAATGGGAGGGACGAGAGGCAGGCACAGATAAAAGAGCTAACCAAGGTCACACAACAGAGCAGTTGAAAAACTAGAAACAGAACTCAGGTCTTATGGAAAGGGCACTAGCTTAGGCATCACAAGAGCGTACAGGAAATTTAACTTTTTTTAATCTTTCCCAGTTTAATAACCTTCCTTCTCCATCCCCATCAGGAAAGGGCTCAGGAAAATAGTGTGAACTGAAATAAATGCCAAAGCAGAGCTTAAATTATTAGCTACAGCTGGGTTCAAATTAAAGGCTTAGATGTGACCATCCCAAACATTGGGGGAGGGAGGGGGTCAAAGCCAGTATCCAGAGCTGAATGTAATAGCTCTGTGCATTTCTAATTCATTTATCGCTGTATTAGCCAGGTGCCAGCTGCCAAATTAAGAGTGGCTCATTTCCTTCCAAAGAAAGGACTTTTCTTTTAAACATTGCAGAGCCAAGTCTTCCTAGCTTTGTGCTGCTTTCCGAAGATGCTTGCCTTCAAGGACAATAATGTTGTGGGACTATTTTGCAGCATTCATTACTGAGGGACAGCAAACAGTGAGAAGAGTCTTTCATCACACCTTGCAGGTGACATGGCATAAGTTCATAATGAATAATATCCTATTCCTGGACCACCCGGGTGAAATCAGGAGGCGTTTTGTCATGAGCTGAGAAGATATTCCATCCTCCCTGGCTTTTTTACCATCCACTGAAGGGCAAAGCTCCATGTTGCCTATGCTGGCATAGAGAGGTTCTGAAATCACTAAGACTCCCACCTAAAGCCCAATGAAATAAACAAAAGGACTTTTGGGTCTTTTGGGGTCAGGCACCATGACCATTGGGCCAGCTTCTCAACTAAGGTGGCAGATTTGCCGTTCTCGGCACTGACTCTCTCCTCAGCTTCAGACACGTTTTGTCAGGCAAAGAAAATAAAAGGTCTTTGTCAGGGATCTGAAGGAAACGTTTCTGTCAGTAGAGTTCTCACTCTCTTTACTGTTGCAGGGACCCTGCCATCACTTTTGAGCTAAATCTTAAATTTGTTCAGATGATCGAGTAATTTGCTTGGCGTTAATTACGATTCTTTTCCAGCTCCTCAAATGATTAAACCCCCATTCCAAATAACATACACCCTACAGTTACAGCATGCAGTTCACAAAATACACAACACTGTGCACTCAAGGTTAATTTCATACAAACCTCTTCATTTAACACACTGAACATAGTTCTAGGCTCTTCCTGAAGTTGACATAGCCAGGAGTATGAATGTAAGCAAGAAACCAAATTATCACATTAACAGAGCCGTACATCTTTTTCAAGACGGGAACGTGCAAATGTGTTTTGAGGATCCAATTCAGAAACTGCATAATATGACAAAGAGAGCTGTTCCTGCCCTTCACAGTGCTGTGCTACTGACTGTTCTCAGGCAATGCAGATGCAGAACACTGATAGGAGAAAGCAGACAGGAAGCTGTTTAAATCATAAGAGGGATTCATGAAGAATTGATATGAATCAATAATGTTAAAATGGGAACAAACAAGGGTTCTTTCCAGGGGAGGCATGTTACCTCTTCTTCTTTTAAAAAATCTATGATCACTAGAGCAAGGGATAGCCCATCATTACATTTTAAAAGACATAAATAAGAACATGACGTAACTCCCCCACAATCCACGAACGCCAACAGCATACAGAGGGTGCAGAGTGTCTACAGGTTTATGCCATGCGCTCCTGTGAAGAGTCTGATCAGTGGTTAAATGACAGAATGCATCAGACTTGTACACTGGTCAGCAAATACTGGGGTAAAAGGAAAGGGCTTTCTTCCAGCTCCCGTCTTCCCCTGGTAACTCCTTACACTGCTCACCCATGCCAGATTGGATGTCCCTCCACAATCCTCCAGCTTTGTTGTCTCCACATACCAGTTCTCTTTAAAATGGGATCAGGAAATAATGGAAGGCAGCACCATCATATGATTTTTGGGAAGTAAGATAATTTTGGAATTACAGTATTGATGTTTGAGAAACCATAAGAATCCTCCATTCATTTATCTTTTGCTTTTTTCTAATTGAAATAATTTTAAGTGACTACTTCTGGTGAAGCGCATCAGTCTATTTAAACTCAGGGATGGTGGTCGGAGCCTAAGAGAGACAAAGGCCCACCCCTTTGGGTCACCATACCAAAGACTGATAACCCTACAAAATGAGGGCTTATATCTTTCAAAAAATTGGCACAGCATCAGTGAAAGCTTCCCGCAACTGTCCCACTGAGAACTGAAATGTATAACCTGGAGTGAAAGAGGAGTACAGAGCAACTGCTCTTTCAGTTCATAGACTTTCTGCTGAGACTACCAGCAAGAAGGCTACTCAAGATGGTAGTGTATGCGACACAGTCATAAGTACCTCCAGACCATCGACTTGTGACACATGCTGTATGACACCAGACAGCCATCAGCCAGTGGGAGTGGAGGAATTTTGACTCTTCTCACATTAAAGTCAAGGAGAGCAGAGTTAGAAATCAGCACTGAGCACACACATTTGACCTAAATGTCAAATGGGGATTTTCATGACAGTCACCAAGAGCACTAGAGCAAATTGCTAAGTCTTTCCTGCTCTAGCAAGGCTGTATAGCGGCTGGCCAGAGCGCTATTTCAGTGGTGGTGCATGTGTAATTGATAAAAGCATTCAAATGAAAGAGGCTGCATAACAGTTATTTCATAACATCATCAGTACATTTATTGGTGATGCCCACTAAGGAGGCATCAAATATTTCTTGGGATCAATTTAAAAGATGCAGCTGGTTCTAATGTTGCCCTATTTCAGGGCTACACTCAAATCAGAGTTAAAACAGGCTTAAGAGACATGGCTGGAGTATCAGGATAGTCACATAAGAGTTTGAAACCTGTGTTTCATAAGAGGCCTCACCTTTATGTCACTACCACCTCTTTCTAGGGGATTGCCACTTACCAGAGAAGCCAATTCATGCCTCCCCAACAGCCTTCCTACCTTTTGTTGTAGGTACTAATACGTGCATTATCATCCTTTTCCGATCAGAGACCGTTGGTGTGCAAATGAAGTCAAATACGGCACAAAACAAATCCAAATAGAGTATGACAGTGCTGGCCTAGCTGTCATAGGTGTGTGCAATGGCATCACCTAAGGTTGTGCTCCTATCAGATCTTGTGAGCTAAGCAAGGCAGGGGGCCTAGTATTAAGTGGATGGGTGACATTCAAGGAAAATTAAATACGCTCCAAAGTGCTGGTGACTCAGTAGGTGGAATTCTATCCTCTGGGGAGACAAGGTGGGTCTTTTATTCAACCAACTTCTGTGTCCCGCACCAACAGAAGTCGCTCCAGTAAGAGAGAGATTACCTCACCCACCTTGTCTTTAATATCCTGGGACCAACATGGCCGCCTGAAATCAGTCTCCTGAGAGCGTTTGAATGCATGGTATTGCTGAAGGGGCCATCTTTAAGACAGATCCTAACCATTTGTGGTTGCTGCAAAACCCATCGAACTTTTTGTTAGAGCAGAAGTGTTAGCTCTGGTCAAATTCCAGTTTACATAGCTATATTTTATCATAGAACTGGAAGAGACCTCAGGAGGTCATCAAGTCCAGCCCCCTGCTCTAGGCAGGACCAATCCCAACTAGATCAACCCAGCCAGGGCTTTGTCAAGCTGAGACTTAAACACCTCCAGGGATGGAGATTCCACGACTTCCCTAGGTAACCCATTCCAGTGCTTCACCACTCTCCTAGTGAAATAGTTTTTCCTAATATCCAACCTGGACCTCTCCCACCACAAGACCATTGCTCCTTGTTCTGCCATCTGTCACTACTGAGAACAGCCTCTCTCCTTCCTCTTTGGAACCTCCCTTCAGGAAGTTGAAGGCTACTATCAAATCCCCCCCTCACTCTTCGCTTCTGCAGACTAAACAGACCCAACTCCCTCAGCCTCTCCTCATAGGTCATATGCTCCAGCCCCCTAATCATTTTGGTTGCCCTCCACTGGACCCTCTCCAATGCGTCCACATCCTTTTTGTAGTGGGGGGGCCCAGAACTGGACACAATACTCCAGATGTGGCCTCACCAGAGCCGAATAAAGGGGAATAATGATATCTCTGGATCTGCTGGCAATGCTCCTCTTAATGCAACCTAATATGCCATTAGCCTTCTTGGCTACAAGGGCACACTGTTGACTCATATCCAGCTTCTCATCCACTGTAACCGCCAGGTCCTTTTCTGCAGAACTACTACTTAGCTGGTTGGTCCCCAGCCTGTAACAATGCTTGGGATTCTTCCGTCCCAAGTGCAGCACTCTGCACTTGTCCTTGTTGAACCTCATCAGATTTCTTGTGGCCCAATCCTCCAATTTCTCTAAGTCACTCTGGACTCTATCCCTGCCCTCCAGCGTATCTACCTCTCCTCCTACCTTAGTGTCATCTGCAAACTTGCTGAGGGTGCAATCCATCCCCTCATCCAGGTCATTAATAAAGATATTGAACAAAACCGGTCCTAGAACCGAACCTTAGGGCACTCCGCTAGAAACCGACCGCCATCCTGACATCAAGCCGTTGATCACTACCCGTTGGACCTGGCCTTCTAGCCAGCTTTCTATCCATCTTACTGTCCATTTATCCAATCCACATTCCCTTAACTTGCTGGCAAGAATACTGTGGGAGACCATATCAAAAGCCTTGCTAAAGTCAAGGTATATCACATCCACTGACTTTCCCACGTCCACAGAGCCAGTTACCTCATCATAGAAGCTAATCAGATTGGTCAGGCACAATTTGCCCTTTGTGAATCCATGCTGACTATTCCTAATCACTTTCCTCTCCTCCAAGTGCCTCAAAATGGATTCCTTAAGGATCCCTTCCATGATTTTTCCAGGAACCAAGGTAAGACTGACCAGCCTATAGTTCCCTGGATCATCCTTCTTCTCTTTTTTGAAGATGGGCACTACATTTGCCTTTTTCCAATCATCCGGGATCTCTCCCGATCTCCACGACTTTTCAAAGATAATGGCCAAAGGCTCCTCAATGACATTTGCCAACTCCTCAGTACCCTCGGATGCATTAAGTCTGGACCCATGGATTTGTATACATTTAGCTTTTGTAAATAGAATCATAGAAGCATAGAGCTGGAAGAGACCTCAGAAGGTCATCAAGTCCAGCCCCCTGCTCTAGGCAGGACCAATCCCAACTAAATCAAATAGTTCCTAACCTGTTCTTTACCCATCAAGGGCTGTCCATCTTCATCCCATCTTGCGTCACTTAGCGCATTAGTCCGGGAGCCCACCTTGTCCGTGAATACAGAGGCAAAGAAAGCATTGAGTACTTCAGCTTTCCCCACATCATCTGTCACTAGGTTCATCCAGTAGGGGCCGCACACCCTCTCTGATCACCTTCTTCTTGTTAACATGCCTGTAGAAACCTTTGTTATCCTCTACATCCTTAGCCAGTCGCAATTCCATTTGCGCTTTCGCCTTCCTGATAACCCCCAGGCATTCTCGAGCTATACATTTAAACCCCTCCCTGGTCATTTGTCCAAGTTTCCACTTTTTGTAAGCTTCCTGTTTGTGCTTAAGTTCACCAAGGATTTCCCCTGTAAGCCAATCCGGTCTCCTACCATGTTTGCCTCTCTTGCTATGCATTGGGATGGTTTCTTTCTGTGCCTTCAATAAGGCTTCTTTAAAATACTGCCAGCTGTCCTGGACTCCTTTCCCCTTCATGTTAGCATCCCAGGGGATTCTGCCCATCAGGTCTCTGAGGGAGTCAAAATCTGCTTTTCTGAAGGCCAAGGTGTGTATTTTACTACTCTCTTTTCTTCCTTTGGTCAGGATCCTGAAATCTACCATCTCATGATCACTGCTTCCCAGGTTGTCACCCACCTCTACTTCCCCATTAGCTCCTCCCTGTTTGTGAGCAGAAGGTCAAGCTGCGCACAGCCCCTGGTCAGATCCTTCAGCACTTGTATCAAGAAGTTATCCCCAACATTCTCCAAAAACTTCCTGGATTGCCTGTGTACTGCCGTATTTTTTTCTGAAATCCCCTAGGAGTTTCCGCTGGATATGGCAGTCTTCACTTCCTACCTTAGACTGCTATGGCTATGTGCCAGTAAATAGCTGCCAGTATTACAGCATAAGCACTGTAGTAATGGGTTCTGAGTATTGAACCATGCATCACTTCTTTGCAGAAGGTAAGTCACTATGGACCTAGAGAGATTTTTTTCCTCTTATTTTCCCCTGAATGTGTATATAATTAGAGAGGGGGAGAGAATGGGAATTTGTGTGTGCTTATAAATATCCCTGATGATTCTGATTATTAATAAATGTATACAGTTCTATAAATAAGATATAGCTTGATAAACATATGTTTTTTATATTCTGCTCACATCCCTGCCTAGAAGCATTATTCATCTACAGACACAAGCAAAGACAAAACAGAATGTATAGAGAACGGGGTGTACCAATTTAGCCTGAACACTTTGTGGGACAAGATGGATTTCAGTAGCTGTCTGAAAGTAAAGGAATAGAATTTGTCAAATTAGCAGAAAAGCCACCCCAAATATTGGAGATAGTACAGAATATGGAACTGCAATAAACAAATGGGCTGGTGAGGAGGAGAGCTGGTATGGAGGTGAACATAGTGGGTAGGTGAGGTGGAATTATGGAGATCTTCAAAGGCAAGAAGAACAGGAATTAATGAAGAGGTTCAGGGAAAAGGGCTGCATCATCATCCCTAGCTAAAACTAGTCCTTAATTTATTCTTTCAATGCAAGTCTTCCTTTATTACCAGAACCACATTCTTGCATCAACCACTGTGTGGCTTGAATGCGCAGAACAATGCTGATTTTCCTTTCCCTCGCTGCTTTGTTACCTTGATTTCCTCCCAGGCATCATATGTCACATGGTAATTGCTCCTCTGCATTGATGCAACAGCATGTCACAACACAGTACAGGATGCAAGCAGAATGATTTCCTGATTTTTTTTTCTCCTCAACAGAGCTATAACATCATACAGATACAGACACCCTTAATGCAGATGCTGTAATGACCGTCTTCTCTGTTCACCAGCTCATCGATTTCTAGCTTCATCCCTTCTTTGATCATTAGTTGGAAGCACATTCTGTCAGCTCCATTCTCCACTGTCACTGCCACTGTATAAGGTGAGCATTAAACTAAGGATATTAAGGACTAGTCAACTAGTCGATCTCCTATCAGATAGAGGCAGCAAAGGGGAGAAGGGGAAGAGAGGGTACTTCAAAGCAGCAGCACCGCACAGAGCTGACCCCAGGCTCCATGTGGCACTGCCCCTTTGAAACGCCGCTGTGGCCTTTGCATGGAGCCTGGGGTCCCCAGCTGATCCCGGGTTCTGGGGAAATGCTGTGCGGAGTCTAGGATCAGCTGAAGAGACCTCAGCTGACACCGGCTCCATGTGGCATTTCAAAGCGGCAGCACAGCATGGAGCCTGGGGTCAGTACGGGACTCTGAGTCCCCCATTGACCTCAGGCTCCACGAGGGTGCTTTGGCTTTGAAATGCACAAGAGCCCCCGCTGGGGATTCTTGTACATTTCAAAGCTGGCAGGGGATTTGCTCCATCTCCAAAGCAGATGTGATTTAGGTTACACTGCCTGGCTCTGTGTGCAGAAGCAGAAACACCACATCGTCCAGAATGGGAAAGTGCCATTTTGCAGGCTACTACTTGAATCTTTCCTTAATGCAAATTTACGGGCACTGTGGCATGACAGGCAGCAGTTTAGAGAGACCGTTTTTCTCTACAGATTCATTCAGCATTTTCAGCATTTTCCTCAGGAATAGCTTGCACTCCTTCCTTGCCACGTGCACCCATCTGAGATCTTCACCCCATGCTTCTCTCCAAATTCCAAGAGCAGCTGTGATGAGACCAGTTCAAGAACTGCCATAGTCCTACGGCTGCAGACTAGGGAATGAATGCACAGGGAATGAAAATGTGATTGCAAGGCCCACCTCTGTTTCCCAGAGAAGCTCCTGACCTATGACTGTCTAGTGTACAAACTATTAGTGAATTAGGATGGCATAATGTACTTACCCCAGGATGATATATGTAGAAGGAGTACATGTAATGAGCTCTCTGGCCATATGCAGTCCAAAAAGCAAGCCCTACATTTACTCACACTCAGAATATCAATATGCCAACATATTCTGAATGGCATGTTTACATGAGGCAGGGAGTGCAAATGTCATCAGAATTAACCATTTACACAATTCTGGGAGTAAAGATGGGAGAAAAAGAGTTTAAAAAAAAACCACAGTGTTTCTAGCTCTACTCTGGCTTCCTGGGTGACTGTCACTTAACTCCTCTTTGTCATTAACTAATAATTATAGGCATTTCTTTGGTGCTCATATATTAGCCTTATTAATGGAGATGTATGTATCAGCCTCACAGGCATATTAGTAGTGCTTTGAGGTCCTCCAGGCTTGTATGCTAGCACACTTGAGATCAATAGCAAAGTGTCAAGAACAGGTGCGAGAGTGGAACACAGTCTCTCTGCCGTCATTAACAGCTAAACCCAGAGGCCTGCTGTAACCCTTCTCACTGAGTAATCAGCTACTTCCAGAGAGTGTGGAGCATTTGTTCCTTTAAAACATTTAAAAGAGATGATGGTTTCCACTGCTGTGGGCCCATCTCTAAGCCTTCAGATCTGGAATCCCCAGGATGTTGGTCAAAACTTTTGTTAAACTCTTCTGCTTTGGGGAAGACTGTCCTGAACGGGATTGAAACTTTAGGGCCCATCTCTAGGTTCCTCGTTGACTCCGTAATACTGTTTCCTCTTCTAAACTCACCCATGAGTCCAGTTCTCACCTCATGCATGCTAAATCAACAGTTACTCTTCATAAATCCCTAGAATTACTCAGGTTACATAAGAATTACGTAAGAGGCGAAGCAGGCCCCACTTTCTGAGACTTGCACAAATATGCCAATCAGAATTATGTGATGCATAAAAAAGTAACTAGCACAGTAGGGATCTGGATCTGTTTAAGGGCGTCTCCCATTCTCCCAAACACATTTAAAAAAAAAAAAAAAAAAAAAAAAAAAAAAGAGGAAAAGTCCCTAAAAGCCTTGGACTATTATAAGATAAAACCCAATATTCACTGCACCTCATCTTTATGTCTTTTCACGCTTTTTTTATAGTATACAGTAAAAGTTGCTAAATAGCCAGTGTGAAATTCACAGCTTTTAACCCTTCATAAAATGACACTTTGTCCCATGGCTCTAAGTGTGCCTCTATTAAGGTAAATTTAAGCAAACCATCTCAATTTGCATAGAGAGGACTTGAAAATTGCTCAGCAGCCCTCAAAGAACTGGGCTGGCCCATTAAAAAGGCCATGTAGCCATAATGAAGACCCCTCAGTCCAATCCCTTTAAGGAGACTTTCCCCTCCCTCCAAGAGTGGTCCATCACCAGCTCAGGAAACCTCAGATAGAAGCACCACCCCCTCTTCACCACCCGCAACTCCCCTCACATCCACAATTGTAACAGCCCTTTGGGAGCCACAGCAACAGAACAGTGATAGTAGGGGCCCTCAGCACCGTGTGTGTTTATTACTGTGCAGTTGTTTTTGGTTTTTTAATTATATTGCAGTCTTCTGCTCTTTATTTCATTCTGTTCTTTTCTTTCCCCCTTCCAACTGCTCACTCCCTTACACTCTTCCACTGCTACTAAGAGACAGTGTTAGCCATGCTAGCCTCGCCCCCCCGCCCAATACCCAAATAGAAACACTATTATCACCCCCATTTTATAGAACTGAGGCATATAGATTACGTGATTTGCCCAAGTTTCACTCAGGAAGGCTATGGCAGAACAATGAGTCCTAACCCAAGTGTTAGCCATAAACCTGTTCTTCCTTCCTTCCTTCCTTCGCACCTGCTAGACACATTTTCCAGTTCTCATCTTCTTCTTCCCCTGGATTTACTACCGAACTGCATCAGTTCTTTTTCCTTCAGACTTCTCTTTTCTGCTAGGAGCTGGCACCTTTAGTCCCATGAATAGCTCAGATCCCTAGCAGTGGCCCGTTTCAAATCTAACTACAAGATCTAGGCCTTAAAGAGTCACCGTTCAATTACATTTTGGCCAAACTTTAAATGCAACAAAAATAAAACTGCTTATGAAACTGAATGCCAAAAGGGATTACATCAAAACATCTTCTTCTTCCAAGGGAGGAATACATGGCAACTGAAAACTGTGGATTTTATACAAGTACACATTCCTGTGCTGTGTTGAAAACACAAACAGTACAGCACTAAAGAGCTTAAAGTGAACCAAAATGAAACTGACTTCAGTGATTGTCATAGTCCCAATACAGAACATAAACAATGAGATTTTAACAATTATTTTGCTTCTAATAATCTAGAGGTTAATTAAAACATAAATAAACCAATATTTGTTCACAATATAATGTCTCATTCTCTATGCTTTTACACCAGCATGGAGAATCAGGCTAGGAGTTTAAGTTGATATTGTCTCTTTAAATAAATTGTTATAGGCAGTCTCATAAATATGCATTTTTAAAACTCCTTCTACACATTTTCTCTGAAAACAAGCAGTTATTAAAAATTCACTATGCACCTATATTGTTGTGACAATATGATGGCACAAATGCTAGTTAGATAATGTTTTTACATCTCTTCCAATACAACCTTTTGTTAATCAAAATCAAAATCAAAACCAAACAGAAAGAACCATAATCATGAAAAAGTTTAGTGCTGATAACTTGAGGATTCTGAGTGCATGATGAGATGTAAACTCTGGCTATGAAGAAGACCTAAAGATTATGTCATATCTTTGAATGATCGTAAGTTTATCGGTTAGTCTGGTTCTTTTCTATGGTTTTCAGGCCAGATCCTGCCCTTCCCTGAGAAACCAAAAAGAATGAATCCAAGCAAGAAATAATGGGACTGGATTGCTCATGGAATTCACTGAAAGCTATTTCCTCAAAGGTATGGGGAAGGGAGAAATACAAATGATAGTTTGCAAGGGGAGGTGAGTGACAGTCATCCAAACCCCTCGCTCCTTTGGGAAAAGGATAGTCCTTGCCAAATTTGGAAGGGAGACATTGCTACTTTTATCTAGATACTTCCACATCCAGATCTCAAGTCAAAAAGAAGAGGTAGTCCACTGCATATATTACCTTCAAGCACATCTACTTCTGAGCTCCTAGCCCTGCCATACCAAATCCTTCCTACCACTTTCAAATAAAATCTAGTAGAGGGACTGCAACCGGGGAGTGAGTGTAGAGGCCTGGAGATTGCACTTCCACCTTTTTATAGAGAAGGACAAATCAGCATATGAAGATGATAAACATCTAGATACATGGGAAAAACTCTGGGTCCACTTTTTACACTGAATACCATATATTTTTGTCAGGTAGCTCCAAAAGTCCTATTGAACAGGACTAATCAAATCATCATTGGTCTTAATTTAGAGACTGCCAAGAAATGCAATGTCAACTCACCTTGATGTGTACAAGTATTGCAGCATATATGGTGCTGTATGTAGGATCAATTCTTTCTCTCAGGCTCCCTGATAGAGGACCATGTATCAGTTGCAACACCTAAGTACATCACAGCAAATTAATGCAGGATGACATACGGTATAACGGCATAAGCAGGTGGTTAGCTAGATCCTGAAAGCTGTTCCCCCCCCCAGGAAGATTTCAGCACCCACGCGAAACCTCAGCAAGATTTTGCATCAGTCTCACATGGAACAACTTTCAGGATTGGGGTTTTATGACTCATCTCTCTCACTCTACGGACCTAACTCAAACTGCACAATGAAGCCTCCAAACTGTATGTGCCAGATGATTCTGCCCTTCCCCACCCGCCCAGCTCCCCTCTAGCATCCTCTCCTGGTTCTCGCTGTGAGCTTCTGGACCCTGCGTGTTGGCACAGACGTCTTCAGCGGGCACCGTGGTAGGAATGAACCCAACCCCCCCCCCCCCCCAGGGCGAGGGGCTGTGCGGAGTCCCCAGGAAGTCTCCTGGCACGTAGCCCTGCCAGGGGGAGGGTGCGACCCAGCCGCACGCCAGCCCTGCCGCGGTCACAGCGACGCGCCCCCGTTGCCAGTGTCCCGCTCGGCAACAGTGTCACACAGGCGCCGCGCGGCAGCGGCCCAGCCCGGGGGGGCGCACGCACGGGAGGGGCCCCGCCCGCGACGCGAGCCGCCCGTGGCGCTGCAGCGGGGTCCCTGCTCCCACCCGAGCCGCCCGCCCGCGCGCGCGACCACGCCACTGCAGGGCTGCCCAGGGGAAGGCGACAGCGCGCGGGGCGGTGGGGGGCAAGGACCGGGAAGAGCCGCTGCTGTGCCCGCCTTAGTGCGGCGGGCGCCAGACAATGGCAGCGGGGCGGGGATGCGCTGAGCCCTGAACAGCCCCAGCAGCGCGCGCGCGTGGCTCCCCTGCCGGGCACAGCCACCCGCCAGGGCCACCTACCTGCTGCCAGGTCCGCGCGCGGCTGCTGAGAGCGGGGCGGCGCCGGCGGCACCTGCAGCAGCGGCCGGCCAGGAGGGGGGAGGGGTTTCCTTTAGGAAGGGGCGGGGCTTACCTCAGACCCCTCCCCCCGGCAAAGGGAGCGGGGCGGGCGCCTCCTCTGAGGAGCTGGGGGGGGGGGCAGAGAGACAGGGGCGCGCCTCAGCGCCTGGCTCGGGCGCAGCCAGGAGACCCCGCACGGAGCCCAATTCCCCCCCCCCGCTCCCGGCCTCGTGAAACCGCGCGGCCGAAAAGCCCCATTGCTTGTGTGGCCGGAGTCAGGAGCCAACCGACCCCCCCCCACACACACCCACACCCAGCGTGGCTGAGCCACGCCGCAGACTCGTGTCGTGCGCACCCAGCGCCCTCCCTTCTTTTGGTCCCCCCCCAGCTCATGCACTCTCCTGCAGTTTTGCTTAACAGCATTTATCCCATAACAGCATCTCACATTGTACAATTTCAGCTGCACATGCACCCGCCAACACAGCGCCGCAATGCCTGCTTGGGAGCAGTGATAGAAATGTAGCCCTGTTAGCCTGGTGTAGCTGAAACAAAAGACAGGACTATGTAGCACTTTAAAGACTAACAAGATGGTTTATTAGATGATGAGCTTTCGTGGGCCAGACCCACTTCCTCAGATCAAATAGTGGAAGAAAATAGTCACAACCATATATACCAAAGGATACAATTTAAAAAAATGAACACATATGAAAAGGACAAATCACATTTCAGAACAGAAGAGGGATGCGGGGGGGGGGAAGGTAAATGTCTGTGAGCTAATGGTATTAGAGGTGATAAATGGGGGAAGCTATCTTTGTAATGGGTAAGATAGTTAGCGTCTTTGTTGAGACCGATGCGTAGAGTGTCGAATTTTAGCATGAAGTTCAGAGGATTCCCTTTCAAGTGCAGTGGCCTCTTGAAATGCTTGTGGCCGCTGAACCTATCTGCCCACAGGATCGGGGCAGGGAGAGTAAGAAGATGGTTTAAATTGAAAACTTCTTGTCCTCCTAGCCCCATACACTCCTTGCCCAAGCAGGGCTTTAGTACAGCCCGTTAGACACATGTTTTGAATGTATTATAATTTACCTTCTGAAGTGCACAAAATAGTTCATTCCAGTTCTGAGACTGGCCTGGAATTACTACATGATTGGAGTATGTGGCTGTGTATGACACAGACCAGCTGTCTCCATTTGAAAAGACCTCTCAAATGTCACACACTGTTGGAAAAGTTATCCCTGAAATCATAAAGTTAATAATCTCAGCCTATTCATTTCTGGAAGAAGACACTGTTGTTATATTGTTCTCAACCCAAAATTAGTAAACTTGAAAGAGGTTAACATGAGTTTTCCAATGCTTAGTCTTGGATAGTCAGATCCTTGATTTCATTTATTTTCCTTTTTTCTGTTGCACAGGGGATTTTCTTTCAGAACCTCTGCTAAGACTTGTCTAACAGTTGGAAAGTTGCCCAAATAGCTATCCTGGAAAAGCTATTTAAGTATAAACCCCCATTTGGACACTTTTGGAATAATTAATCCAGAATAAAAGCTCTTTTGATAAATTTCCAAGAGAAGACAAGCCCTTAACACTTTTTTAACCCTGAAAAAAAAGCAAACAGAATGTTGGGAATCATTAAGGAATAGAGAATAAGACAGAAAATGTCTTATTGCCTCTGTACAAATCCATGGTATGCCCGCATTTTGACTACTGTGTGCAGATGTGGTTGCCTCGTCTCAAAAAAGATATCTTAGCATTGTGAAAAGTTCAGAAAAGGACAACAAAAATGATAAGGATATGGAATGGCTGCCATTAATGAGGAGAGATTAATAAGACTGGGACTTTTCAGTTAGGAAAAGAGACGACTAAGGGGGAGATATGATAAGGGTCTATAAAATCTGACTGGTAAAGAGAAAGTGAATAAAGATGAATTATTTATTCCTTCCCAGAACACAAGAACTAGGGATTACCAGGTGAAATTCATAGGTAGGAGGTTTAAAAACAAACAAAAGGAAATATTTCCACACAACAACACACTGTCAACCTGTGGAACTCCTTGCCAGAGTGAAGGCCAAGACTATAATTGGGTTAACAAAAGAGCTAGATAAATTAATGGAGGATAGGTGGCTATTAGCCAGGTTGGGCAGGGTTGGTATCCTAGCTAGTGTGTTTGTCAGAAGCCAGGAATGGGCAACAGGGATGGATCACTTGGGGTATGTCTACACTACAGAGAAGATCGAAGCTGTTGCTTTCAATCTTCCAGGGTTTTAATTAGTGTGTCTAGCAAAGATACGCTAATTTGAACTGAGAGGGGCACTCTAGTCAATGCTGGTAGTCCTGCTTCCACGAGGAATAAGGGAAGTTGAAGGGAGAGTGTTCTCCCTTCAACTTCCTGCAGTGTGGACAGCATCAAAAGTCGAGTTAAGGTAATTTGAATTGAGCTACACAAATAACATAGCTGAAGTTGTGTATCTTAATTCGACCTTATCCCGTAGCGTAGACATACCCCCCGATGATTACCTGTTCTGCTCATTCCCTCTGGGGCATCTGGCAATGGTCACTGTCAGAAGGCATGATACTGGGCTAGATGGACCTTTGGCCTGACCCAGTATGGCCATTCTTATGTTCTAACATTGCTAGTATGATATATGACATTCCTATTCTCCACCTTTTCCTCCATCTCACTGCTTTGGGGAATATGCTGTGTTGAAATATTGTTTACTCATTTATTTGTAAGATTAAAATAGACATATATTCAAATCTCTTGGACCCCACTCTTTTTTATCTCATACAAAATCATACAAAACATTAAACTTGCTCAAATCTGTTGCAGAGCCAAGAATTGAACCTAAACCTCTTAAGTCATAGCCCAGAACTTTAGAGATTATCTTTCCTCTCCAAGTTAAATAAAAAACAAACATACTCAGACCTTCCAACTACTTTTCTGAGAAGTGTTGGCACTAACAGCACACTCTGAAGGTCAATAGCTCAGGGGTTAGCCAGATAACGCTTCCAACAATTAGAAAGTCTTTATTTTCAAGGCACTCACTAGTCTGGACCAACAATATAAGGAAGTTACTCACCTTGGTGCAGTAATGACGGTTCTTCGAGATGTGTGTCCCCGTGGGTGCTCCACTGTATGTGTCGGGTCGTCCTGGCACCGCAGATCAGAGTTTTCTTGAGCGGTGGTCAGCCAGACCACGCATGTGCGGCACACGCCTTGCGCCGTTCATGCTCTTTTGATCTTTCTCGTGGTCCGACTCCCACCAGTTCCTCGAGTCTGCCCCAGTATCTGGAAGACATTAAGGAAAAGAATCCAAGACTGGGAGGAGAGCGGGTAGTGGAGCACCCACGGGGACACACATCTCAAAGAACCATCATTACTGCACCAAGGTGAGTATCTTCTTCTTCAAGTGGTGTCCCTGTGGGTGTTCCACTGTAGGTGAATGTGTAGCAATACTCAGTGTAAGCGGTAGGTGGGCCTCGGATTTATGGTTTGACAGCAGTCGATAGGATTGTGGAGGCCACGATAGTGTCCTTCGCTTGAGCCTGCAAGATTGCATAGTGCTTCATAAAAGTGTCATTGGTGGACCTTGTAGCCACTCTACAGATGTCCTTGAGGGGAACCCCGTGAAGAAAGGCTGTAAAAGTCACCACTGCCCTTGTTGAGTGTGCTCTAGGTGTTTGAGCTAGTGGTTTATTCCTTAAAATATAACATTGTGTAATGCAGGAGACTATGAGTTTGGAGATGTGTTGTGACGATAGCAGATATCCCTTATTTCGGTCCACTGTAGAGATGAGCAAACGATCCGACTTGCAGAAAGATCGGGTCCTTTCTATATAGAATGCAAGAGCTCTGTGTACATCCAATAAATAAGATATTGCATCCTTTGTTGTTGAGTGTGGCTTAGGGTAGAATGAAGGGACTACAATAGGTTTGTTTATGTGAAAGTCAGAACAAACCTTAGGAACAAAGGAAGAATGTAGACGTAGTACTACTACATTGTCTCTATTAAAAATAGTGTACAGTGGAGCCACCATCATGAAATGTTCATGTTCACACCAACATGAAAGCATGGAAGGAAAGGTCGCAACACTAGACAAAACTGCCTCAATGATTGGACTGAGCATTAACAAGGGAAAGACCAAGACAATGAGGATCAACCAGTCCAACAACACCACCACCACACTGGGAGGGGATGACTTGGAAGATGTGGAGCAGTTCATTATGGGCAGAGACGGAGGAACAGACAAGGATATCAGTGCTAGGATAGGGAAAGCAACAGCTGCATTCAAGACTCTTCCTCCCTGTAGCGGGGTACACTCACGCCACAGTGCCACCAGCCGTCGGTCCTCGGAATTAGCTCGGACGGCAGGTGGCGGGATCACTTTTCGGGACACTGCCCTCCGGCAGTGACCACAACAGTCTGAGCTTCCCCCTTCCGGGGGTGGGTTGTAGGCCGGTTGGCCTCCTGGAGGGGTTCCTCCCCCGCCGGGTCAGTGGGCGTTACGCCTGTCCCACCGCGCAGCCCCTGTCAATCGTCCCCAAGTCTCTAGTCCCACAGCCGGGCCTTGCCCCAGATGGGTAGAAGGGGTCAATAGTTCACGGCACCGGCCTTGCTTCAGGTCCAGGCCATGGGGGAAGAAGCCTAATGTAGACTCAAGTCTCTTAGCTCACACTTCTGAGCAGGGCAACAGTCCTAGTCCTGCCCCTTTAAGAGGCCCCGGCCTGGGTCCAGACCGGGCGGTAACCACCCACAGTATGTAAGCCCGGGCCCTTGAGCAGGGAAGAGCCCCAAACACAGGTTCACATAAGCCCTAGCCCTGGGGCAGGGCGGGGCAACAAATGCAATAAGCAAAGCCCTGGCCCTGGGGCAGGGCGGGGCAACAAATACACAGGTTTGAGGAAGCTCCTGGTTCAGGAGCGGGGCAGGTAACACACCTGCAGCAGTGGTGAGGGGGAGACTGCCACCCAGTCGGTGGTGGCGGGGGCGCAGGCCCACCCACTCCACTGTGCCCTGGCCCAGGAGCCCTGGATGCAGCAGTGCAGCTGCTACTGGCTCTGCAGGGGCTCTGCTATCAGCCCATGCTACCCCCTGGGCCACTCCTCGTCTCCCCCTTCGCGGGTACCTGTGTCTCCAGCAGGTCCGTCGGGGCGTCGAGGGCGGTGTCATCCCAGCCGGGTCCAGGCGGCCCGATCCAGGCTTTGAGGGGTTGGAGCTCTGCAGCCTCTAGCTGGTTCGTCCGGCCCTGGGGTTCAGGCAGGCATCGGGGTTCCAGCCGGTCCACCAGCTCCAGCAAACCCTCAGGGTCCAGGGGTTTCTGCAGCCCTCAGGGCTCGAGCAGGACCTCAGGCTCAAGCCAGTCCTCCGCGTCCCGAGGCACTGGCAGAGCCCCGGGTTCCTCTGGGTCAGAGGGTAGCTCTGCTGTCCGGCTTAGCCAGGCCTCCGCGGCCCTGGCATGGAAGTCTTTGCTGGCCTTAGGGGAGGCATCTGTGGGAGGCCCAGGCCAGGTCTCAGCCTCCTCAGCCAGGAGCTCTGGAAGGCCTCTGTCTCCCTCAGAGGCTGGGCCCTGACTGAGCTCCCTGGCAGAGTTCTTATAGTCCCAGCCATGCCCCTTGGCTTCCTGTCAGGTGACTGGGAGGGGCGAGGCTGGGCCCAAAATGGCTCCCAGAGGGGTTCCTCCGCCTCCGGCTCAGTGGGCAGCCATTCCGCCCCACTACACTCCCATATGGAGTTCACAAATAATATCTGTGAAGACGAAACTGCGAATCTTCAACCCAAATGTGAAGAGTGTGCTCTTGTATGGATGCGAGACCTGTCACACTAAAATGTCTTCAAATCACAAGCTACAGACATTCATAAACAGATACCTGAGGTACATCCTTCCCATCAAATGATAAGACTTTGTCACAAATGAGGAGCTTTGGAACAGAGCAGGACAAGAACCACTTGATGTTCAAATCAAAAAAAGAAAGTGGGGATGGCTAGGCCATACTCTCAGAAAACCATCATCCACCATAGCCCATCAAGCTCTCGCATGGAGCCCACAAGGAAAATGCAAAAGAGGAAGACCTCAGACAACGTGGAGAAGATCTACTGAGATTGAAGGACAACAACTGGGGTACTCCTGGAGTCAGCTAGAAGTTTTGTCTCAAGACAGAGTGAAGTGGAGCAAACTTGTAGAATACTTATGCTCCACTCAGAGTACAAGGGGCCGCCATCAAGGCTGCTAACTCACCAACTCTGCAAGCAGAAGTAATTGCCAGCAGAAAAAGTACCTTTAGTGTCATCATTGACAGCGGACAAGTAGCTAGAGGTTCGGAAGTGTGTCCAGAACCATTTCTAAGTTCCATGATGGTGGTGGTAGCCTGCGTGGTGGGTATAGGTTGGAAAGGCCCTTTATAAATCTCTTTGTGGTGGGGTGAGCGAAAACTGACCACCCCTCAACTGGTTGGTGCAAGGCAGTGATCGCTGATAGATGCACCTTTAAAGAGGAAGGGGGATAATCCAGTGTCCTTTAGGGACAGTATGTAGTCCAAAACTGTATGTAATGGTGCTGTGCTGGGGTCTTGTTAGAGCACCAGGAGAGGAATCTACTCCACTTTTGAAGGTAAGTGGTTCAGGTAGATTGTTTTCTGCTGTGTAAAAGTACCTGTTTTACTTGGTCAGCACAGTGTAATTTTTGCCTGGTGGAACCAACAATGAGCCATGCTGTTAGGTGGAGAAGATGTGGCTGTGGGTGGAGTAAGGATCCCCTGTTCTGAGTCAGAAGATCGTGCTGAATTGGAAGATGGTAGGGAGGCTGAGGAGACATCAGATACAGACAAAGAAACCATATCTGTCGTGCCCAAAATGGTGCTATGAGAATAACTGTTGCTCTGTCTCTGGCGATCTTCTCCAACACCTTGGGAATGAGTGGGATAGGGAGAAATGCGTATAAGAGGGGACCCTTCTAACTGAGAAGGAAGGCTTCTCCTAGAGACCGCGATCTGATGCCTGCTTGGGAGCAATAACGGCAACACTTCTTGTTTATGCAGGAAGCGAATAAGTCGATTTCCGGTGTACCCCATCATTGGAAGATGGATCGGAGGACCCAAGGGTGCAGTTCCCATTCGTGGTCCAGGGCAAAGTGTCTGCTGAGGTTGTCTGCTGTGATATTGTTTACTCCTGGTAAGTATGAAGCTATGTGGGTAGTTTTGTTTTGTATGCACCAGTTCCATAATCGGACTGCCTCTGTGCATAAAACATGAGAACAGGCACCTCCCTGGCAATTTATGTAGTACATCATTGATATGTAGTTGGTCAATATTCTGATGTTTTTGCCTTGAATGTGTGTAACGAAATGCTTGCATGCATTGAACACAGCTCTGAATTCCGAAAGAAACCTGCAGTCTAGACATAGCCTGAGGGAGCACAGGAGGTGTGGCAGCAAGGATGTGATGAGTGATGATAGCGATGATGAGTTGAGTCATGTCGAGAGTAATACCTGTAGTATGTTGGACTATGTTGTCTGTGGTAAAATTGGACTGGTGAAACGTGCCAAGATGACATGCTGCTCCAGTAGTACACCTGATGATGTGGCGGTAGGTGCAGGGAACGGGGTGAGCATGGTGATCCCCTTGAAGAAGGAGGAGGAGAGCGAGGTAGGTATCAAGTATAAGGGGATGGTGATAAACAGGACCTAGGTGTATAATGCCTAGCTTGTTCACGTGGGATGCGACCCCTGTTATCCGTTGTTATTTGAGGAGAATATGGAGAAGGTGGTGCGGAAGACGGTGCTGGTTAGAATGTTAGTGGTTCCAGGCTCGCTGATCTCTCGGAGGTGGATTTGTGAGGTACTTTCTTCGGCACAAGAGGGCTGGACAAAACATATGGTGCCGAAGATACCCGTGCTGAAGTGATCGGTGCCACGCTGGTTGGTGCCGAGGTCGTCAGCACATGTGTGGCCGGTGTCAAGGTCGTCGATGCCGAAGTTGTCAGTACATTTGTTGATGGTTCTGACACAGAAGGCGATGTTGTCTGTACCATTGTACACGGTGCCATTGCTGGTGGTGCTGAGCAGCAGACTGTTACGACCGTTGATGTCACCATTGTAGATTTTTGTCGTGATTTCAGCTTCGAAAGCGACTTATGTTTGGGTGCTACTGAGCCTGACATGCCAGGCTTATCACCAACACTCACTCGCACTGAAGGTAAAGACTGAGCTGGCGAAGCTCTTTTTCGAGCTGGAGTCGACTGTGGCAAAATGGCCTTCCTTTTCTCCGCTCTAGGAGACCGTGGAGTGAAAACTGTATGAGAATGCTCCGGCAGCTGAAGTGCTTTGTCCAATAAAAACATTTTAAATCTCATCTCCCTGTCCTTATGAGCCCTAACCGTCAACTTGGCACAGTGGACACATTTTTGAGGCACATGAGCCACATCGAGGCGCTTGATACCCTCAACATGACAGTGCGAAGCTGGCATGGCATCACGGCACTTCTTAAAACCGGGAGAGCCCGGCATGGCTAATTGCACGATATATTAAAGCTAATGAATTTTTTTTAAATGAACTATAACAACTAGAACTATAAAAACTGTAACTCTAACTACAAAAACTAAACAACTAACTATTCTATTCCTGACAGGATTTTCCTAAGGAGAGAAGGCTTGCTCGTCTGCAACCGCAGGCGGTGAAGAAGGAACTGGTGGGAGCCGGACCATGCGAGAGCTCAAAAGAGAGTGAACGGCGCAAGGTGCGTGCCGCACATGCATGGTTCGACTGACCACTGCTCAAGAAAACTCCGATCTGTGGCACCAGGATGACCCGACACCTACAGTGGAGCACCCACAGGGACACCACTCGAAGAAGAACTACGAAATCACTTAAAATTATAGGATACAGACTGTGGTTGACCACTCTGCTCCTCTGGCACAATAGAACTTTCTACAATACAGGCAAAGCTTGCCTGTGCAGGAGATCTGTTGCTTAAGTCACTAGTAGAGTGCTCACCATGCAGTGGTAATGAGAGCAGTGCTATATCGTACAGTGCTATAGGAGTAAAGCCCCAAGCTAACAAAAAGGGATGAAGAAGGTGGACTTGTCACCTCCCTGTTTTTACATAAATGTTAACCAAGCAAGTTTCCTCAGGTTTGCTCAGTTCTAAGGAGTGGATTAGAAATATGTCCATTTGCCTATGTAATTTAGGGTATTCCCAGGAACACAGAAAGTAATAGTACAATTATGGGAAACAGACCAATTCTGAGAACCCAATCTGAGGTCACAGTTTTATCCCCAAATGAGTTACTATTTCTGTGATGCCTGCAGATCTGGTTGCCAGTTATGACTACTGAAGTCACCATGACTGTTCCCCTGCATTTGTTGGGTTAGTCCCCTGTTGGCACATTGTCTAATGCTAGAGATAGCCATCTAGGGGAAGGGAGCAAGAATGCCTTTCTGTTATTTGTATGGCTCCTAGTGCAGTGGGCCCTATTCTTTGTTTGGCACAGGCATCGACTCTATGGTACTCTGGTGTTTATACAACCACTGAAAAAAATAGGGGATGCTCAGCACCCATGAACCACTGGTGTTCAGCAGGTCCCAGGGCTGGCCACAGATCAGCTGTTCAATAGCCTCCCCCAAAACTGGCAGAGCCCCCCCATATTCCCAGTACTCACACACCCCTATTCAAAAACAGCCACCAGTAAAAACAAAAGTCAACAGCGGCTGTGTTGCTTGGGGTGACTGCCACAATAAAAATCACTGACAATAAATGCCTAAGTTTTCTCCACATACAGGTCAACTACCAGGAGATGAATATAACCAGACCGTGAAGGAAGGCAGAGTGCTATCTTGTCATAAATAGATGATTTTACCCAAACAGAATATCCAAAGCTATTTAGACACTCACATGGTCCCCATCAACATGGTATCTAAGCATGTTTGCAGAGATCCTACAGGAGACCCAACATACCATTGAAACTTCATGTTTGCAGCAGGCATGGGTGGAAGAACCATGCAGAAAAGGAGGTGTCCGCATTCAGTTTATGCCACAGAGGCAGGTTCCATGCCTGCTACAAATAGCAAGGGATGGGGTCACTGAATCCGTGTCTCCACAGAGCTCATGCAGTTCCCATTTTTGCCATCCTCACTTGTTCAAATCAGGAACCAGGCCCCCCCAAATCATGAGACGGTTATAAACCATGAGATTTTTTAAAAAATAAATTTTAGGATTTTTTTTTATCTTTTGTTTTCTGAGCCTTTAGGAAGCACATGCTTCACGCTTTTCCTCCCTAATTATGAGATGGAGACACTTAAAGAACAAAAGCTGAGATTCTTTCATCTTTCAATTGGAGCCGCTAGGATTCAGAACACTTCTGATAAAATTGTGAAAGTGGACAATGCTGAACTACACCAATTTTAAGCAGAAAGTAAAACCAACTATAAACACATCTGAAAACAAAGTACATGAAGAGGGAAGTATATCTTGGATTTTAAAAGCAGGTTCACTTTAATAATCTAAGGAGCTGTTATTAACAACATATAAAGCACTTGTTTCCAACATCTGATTTTGAAGCAGTATCCCTTTAAATGTGAACAGAGGCATCTAATGATAGCTGTTAATTAAAAGCATCATTCACAAAGGGGAAATTCTGAGCCATGGCACAGCTACTTCCCCTACGGCTATCACTGCCACCTCTCTTCTCCAAGACATCCAGAGGGTAGGCTTACTCCATGCTCTAGGAGACCTGGAACCCTTGGGACATAGTACGGATAAAGGGGCCCAGATTGTAGGGAGGTTGGGGGGCTCCTCCAGTAGACACCAGAAGCTTGGTGATGGATGAACCTGGCACCCTTGGAACAAAGGAAGGATAAGGGGGGGGCCCAGATCATAAGGCAGTTGGGGGTTCCTTCAGTGGCACAAGGTAGCTGCTTGCAATGCCAGAGGTCAGGAGCTCAAGCCCCCCTCTTTCCCCCCCAAGGGACAGAGCTAGCCCCCCCCCCCCAACACAGGAAGGGCAAAGGGGGCTCCAAAGGTAGGGAGGTCTAGGGGTCTGAAGATCTTTTTAGAATTTTCAACCCCAATGATGTAAAACAGGCTCATGGCAGTACATGGAATGGACGATGCATGTGAAGTGTACTTCACATCATGGAGATCATATTCTTATCTAATCTTGATGGGGCTGGGAGACAACATGCCATGCGTATGCTGCAAAGCAAAGCAAGCAGCATGTAGTTGGGATGACAGTGCAACTTCCTAAATGCATATTTAGCACAATGATGCACTATTTAATATTTTAACTGGTTGCTTTGGAAGTATTTATGCTGCCAATAATCTTTATTAATGACAAGTTTGTTGTGGGGTGAGCTCCCTATGTTCCTAATTCAGGCTCACCGAAATCAGTGGGAGACTTCCCATTATTCCAATGAGCTTTGAATCAAGTTTTATAACCACAGTAAAAAGGTTTTGGTGTACTGTACAAAGTCACTGTTGTTCCTTTGAAAGCAGTAGCAGGTTTGGCCCGCAGGGTTCTTTTTCCATAGAAGTTAGTGGCACAGAGATAGGAATGTTTACTACACGAATTTATTTCCATTATTTGTACAAGTTTTGTTAAGCCTGAAGCAGAGATGGCAGAAAGAGCAAGTCAACACACAGGTAATTCCATTCCAACTCCAGGAAGGACACCAGGGGCATCTGGCCCTGTAGTCAGAAAAATAGCTCTCTCCCGCTGGTTGGCCTCTTTGTCCTGCCCTCAACACTGTACAGCCCTTTATGGGCTGTCAGCTGGAGAAGAAAAGCCATACTATAGTGTGTTCTGGCTCCTCCCTCCAAAAACAGTCCCTGGAATTTCATAATTGATCAAATGAGACATGACAGACAAAGAGAAAAGATATGAAGTTGATAGAAGTGCCTTGTTTTCTTATCTAATTAAAAATAAAATAAGAAGCATCCAGTACTTTTGTATGCACAGGGAATTGCCCATGCTATCTTTAGATAAAATTTCCCCTCAACTCTGTTGTGTAAGTTATGGTTCTGTTTACTGTGTACATTGTTTTTAAAATTGAACACGTCCCTGGTATTTAGCTGCTCCTACACACTGAGGTCAGATAGTCCAGAGGAGGAAGATGTTTCCTCTCATGGAGAAGACTTTACTATTGCTCTTTGTGTTCCTTAACTGAAAGGATAGTTAAGACTTGAAATCCCCTATGTGTATGGAAAGATGTAACGTGCACTATAAAGTTACAGCTGTACTATACAATTGATTGCCCTCTTCTACCTGAGAGCATGCTGGGTTTCACTTGCATAGAGCATTCTGGAATGAAAAGGATCTACAAGCACCAAATGTTTTTAAATAAGAATAATTGCCTGAGGGTATGTCTACACTATAAATTAAAGTGTAACTATAGCACAGGTAGGCACTCCCATGCTAGTTTTAATCCAGAATGCATAGATAATAGTAGCAGTGAAGACATGGCAACACAGGTCAGCATTAATTATTCTTTGTGCAGCTTTTGCCATGTTTGTTCACATGGCAACTGCCTAGGCTGACCATGTTTCCCTGTGCGGAATACAGGACACCTGGTAAAATTATTCATATTCAAGTGAGTTCAACGGCACTCAAAACCACTACACAGCACAAATGTTCAAATTAACATCAAGTTGGCTGAGCCCCTGTTAAAAAGAAATACTGAGAAGCTGGAGTCTTTTTATTTACCTTCGTATCTTTAATGTTTACATGGGGAGAGGTGACACACACACTGCCTTTCTCACACTGGGGTGGGAGTGGCCGACTGACCTGACCCAAGCCTCCAGGTCCAGTGCTCTCCATGCCTGGCTGAGCTCCCTGAGACAGGCCCACTTCTCCTGGTACCTGGTGCTATGTTTTCTCGAGGCAACATGTGGTGGGGGGAATACAGGGTCACAGATTTCTGTGAGGGTTCAAACCAGAAGATGGCCAGCAGCAGCCTGCCAGCCAGGCTGTTGGTGTGCTGAATGATTTGGCAAGAGGCTGGTTCTCTGCACAGGGCTGGGACCAGGACTCACAGGGCCGGGGGGAATATAGGTGTGAAGGGGCACAGCAGAGAAAGGACAGTGGGGTGGGAGGGTGCATGTAAAGGGCTGATGGGTGGGCAGCAGATGCAACATGTAACCCGCCACTATCTGTCTGCACTCACCTGCCACTGCAGCAAGCAGCCAGTGCTGGCTGAAAACTTGACAAGGGGGGCCTGCTGGCCAAGGGGAGGGACACAGCAGGGACTGATCTGGTGGACCAACAGGGGGCGCCACTCTGCACACTGTAGCTTTGCCTGACCACTAGCCTTGCATACCCACCCTATTGTCAGCCACTGGACCCCCCACCACTCACCACAGAGGGATGGGCAGCTGGCGATCAAGCATCTGGCCAGCAGTAGGACCCACAATACTGATGGGAGGGGAGAGACAGAAAATAAAAGACAACTTGTCCACTAAAAAAAAATGTCAGGACACCCTGCAGGAGGGCTTAAATAGGGGTCTGTGCCTTTAAAAACAGGACATCTGGTCACCCTACAGCTGCCTGAACTGGGGAAAACTTGCACAGTTTAATTCCGACTGTGATTCAAACAGAAGCACACAGAGAGCCAATAGGATGTTTCCAGCAGCTCTTTTTAGACAGCCCCACCTCACACTTCTAGAAGAAGCAACTAGCCCTTTCGCTAATGTACTTGTAGCTTTATGCACCCAGCTGCCTGTTGGCATTTATCCAGGTTATGTCAGTAGCAGGTTCCTGAGATGCCCACATTACAGTAGTTGTAGAACCCGATGCCAGACCTAGGGTTTGCTGTCAAGGTATGTCTTATTTGGTGATATTAATATCACTGGCAGAAGTGGCTTGATTTTTCTTATTCTTGGAAAGTGTTTCTATATAGATCAAGCTCAGTTACAAGAAACTCAATTGATTAGCACAGATGGTACTGTAAAGTCAGCAAATTTAAGACCAGTGTCATCCTAGAAAAAAGAAAATACATGAGGAATTCAGCTAAATAGTGACATGAATGGGGAAATGATCTTTTTCCGCTGAACAAAGAAATCAATATATGTGACTAATTATTAGAGCTATGCAAATAGTAGATCTTTTTGGTTTCCTGGCAGCTCAAACAAACACCAACAACATTGTTTTGGATCCAACTAAAAACATTTTTTTCCAAATTTTTCAGCAAATCAAAGAGTACAGAAAAACTGGGTTTAAGTCAAACAAAAATGTTTTGTTTCAACAAGACGGAAACATTTCATTTCAATTTCAACTATTTTAAAATGTTTTTCAGTTTTTAATAAAGTTAAGGAAATTTTGAATCGAAAACTCATTTTGAACTTAAAAATATTTTTTTCATAAGAGTCAAAATGAAATGTTTTGATTTTCTCTGAACTTTTTGTTTTTAAGCCTTTAAACTCACACAGTTTGGCAAAAAAACACAAATTTGTGAAACATTATTGCAAATTGTTATAAGGAAAGTGCAGTAAGTTCTCCGTAGGGATAGCTCAAAGCAGGATCAGAACCTCATGATATATAAGAAAGTCCATGTTGTATGATTATAACTCAAGTTAATTAAATGCATCATTTAAAATTAACCATATTTTAAAGCTTAACGATGTGAGCAGAGTTCAGCCTTAAATCTGCATTTCCAGATTCATGAGTGCTTGATTTCTTAACCATAAAAGCTAAAGAAACAGAGAATAAGTGTTTTGAACTTGTTTATAATATATGTAAGAGGTCTGAAAGTCTGTCTCCCCACACACAGAAAAACAATCACCAAAGACACCATATGTGTGTGTGAAGGAGAGAGAAAATTGCATTCTATGGCACAGAGTCTGAGGTGTTCAGGCATTAATTAATTTATCCTCATAACGCCCTGTGAAAAAGGTGAGATGATTCCCACTTTATGGACAGGTAAACTAAACTACAGGGATATTAAGGTGGTAGCTTATTACATGAGTGGGTGGGTGGGTGAGGTTCTGTGGCTTGCAGTGTGCAGGAGGTCAGACTAGACGGTCATGGCCCCTTCTCATCTTAAAGCCTGTGAGTTTATGAGATCTTCTAAAAGTAGTGGAGTGTCTAAATCCTACTGAATCCAATGGGAGTTAGGCGCCTAAATGCCTTTGGGGATCTGGTGTAAGTAACTTAGAATCACAGAATCCTAGGGCTGGAAGAGACCTCGGGAGGTCATCGAGTCCAGCCCCCTGCCCAAAGCAGGACCAAGGTCACAGAGGAAGTTTGTGGCAGAGCTGAGAATTGAGTCTAACTCTCCTGAGTCTAACGTAGGGCTTTCATCACAAGATCATCCTTATTCTTTCACAGTTTTTGTCTAAACTTGCAAGATTTTGTTGAGCAGTGTCTTCTCTTTAAACCTCCTTTTGTTTTCAGACAGGCTTTTTCTGTCATATCTAAATCTTTTCCCAGAATTACCTGTGTGTTGACTTGCTCTTTTCATCATCTCTGCTCCAGGCAAACAAGCCTTATGTAAATAATGGAAGTAAATTAGTGTAGTAAACAGTCTCATGTGAGAACAGTTAACCATCTCTCAGAGTTCAGTTAAATTTGGATGACAGCTCAACTTGCATATTAGTTTCCTGGCACGACTTTTTTGCCATCATCTCTTCCATAACACATGCTATTATCAAAAAAACACTGTTAATCAAATACATTAAGACTGTTCACAGTTTGACACTTTTACGTGACAGATTAAAAAACCCCACACTTAATCCTTGGTTTCTATGGGCAATTATGAATTATATATCAGAAATGAGTGAAACACATTACGTTTTATCAGATCATTTAGCATATGCTTTTCTAATCTTTTACTGATATAGTTTTCTGGATGGTGAGGCATTGTTTCAAGCAAAACAAATCCAACACAATTACTAGCTAGCAATTTTAATTGGGCTAGTGTCATGCAGATTTTTTCTAATCATATACAGTTAGAAATATTTGTGGGTATAATCAATTAATCTCAATGGTCTTTTTATGATTCCTTCTTCTGAGATCAGGTTCTATGGGAACTGTTGTCAAGGAAACCCAAACCACATGACTTTCCTAGTAACTAGTTCATTCTGTTGGTCCCCAATATAGACAGTACCATTCTCCTGTTTTTAATCTCTGTAGCTTATTACAATTTTTTCCCCTTTGTCTGATAGGATAGGAACATAGAGGCTACTTGGCGAAAAGAAATAGCCCTGTGATAGTGCTTTAAAAAAACACATCTGGCTGATTTTTTTCTGTGACTGCATTTTAATAGATGCATCACCTAACAAATATTTTCTTAATCACTGTTTCCCTGTTATAAAGCAGTCCTTTGTAACACTGAGTTTTATGGTAATAATGAAATTCAAAACAAAACCATAAGAAATTTAACAGAATTGCAAATACTTAGCACTAATCTAGGCTACCATTTTCAGTCATGACCATTTGCTTTCCCTGGGAGGTGGCAGAGCTGGAACTCCTGCAACTCATATTGGGCTCCTTTGGCATTTGTATGCGCTGCACTTCTGAAAGTAAGCCCTAAGTCCTGGAGATCCTCAAAGGGATTTTGGTGCCTAAATCCCATTAAGCTCCATGGAAGTTAGATGCCTTTAAGAATCTGGACCTAAGTGTTTCAAAACCAGAGCTACTGATGTCTTGAAATCTTTGACATTTTCAGTGCATTCAATTCCTAAAGGCTGATTCTGCACCACTGAATCCTTTGGGTGAAGATTTCAGCTCCTACTAAGGGAATGGGAGTTCAGGGCATTCAGCCCTTTGGGGACCCAGACCTGCAGGATGCTTGACAGAGATTGGCATGGTTTCTAGATGTATCCATATGAAAAATCATTAGTTACAGACCTAGCCCATTACAATCTTAGGGACACTGCTTGTTTAAAGTGATACTTTTGCAGGATCATGCCCACGAAGAGACCCATCCTGTAAAATGTGGAGTTCTCAGTTCTATTGCAAGGGCTTTTCTGTGACTCTGCAGAAGCCTCACATCTCTCAGGCTATGTCTACACAACAGCATTATTTTGGAACAACATCAGTTATTCTGAAATAACATCGTGCGCGTCTACACAGCAAGCCCATTATTGCGAAATAAATTAAAAATGACGGGCTTCTTACTACAACTCCTGTAACCTTCATTGTACGAGGAGTAAGGGAAGTTGGGGGAAGTGTGCTCTATTTCGAAATAACTGCTGTGTAGACGGCGCCAAAAGTCGAAATAAGCTATTTTGACTTAAACTACTCAATTAGCGTAGCTCAAGTTGCGTAGCTTATTTCAAGTTTAGCCCAGCTGTGTAGACACGCCCCTGGTGACCATCTTTTTCAAGAAGGGGGAATAAAGCTATAAAAACAAACACCCCCAAGGGGACTTCCTCCCCCACTCTAAGCTTCATGAATTTCTCACATTTTTTCTAACCTTGTTATTATTTTGGCTTTCGCAGCTCTCTCTGGCACAGAGTGCCACAGGTTTGACTGTGCACTGTGTGAAGAAGTACTTCCTTTTGTTTATTTTAAATCTGCTGACAGGGCCAAGGGTGCCATTTATGGGTGGTTTAGGAACGCAGTAACCCCCCCCCTACTGAGTTTGAACCCCTTGGATTTCATACTTTTGAGGTCTTCTTTAAGCTGGTCTTCTTTAAGCTTATTTAAGAACTGCTGGAGTCAGGGCAACAGAGTTTGAGCTGCTTGCAGCTTTGCCTTTCTGGCAGGGAGTTTGTTACAAAAAGAGGAAGGCGGGTGATTAAGAACAACAAAAGCTGGGCATTCCAGTAACTGAAGGATCATTAGATCATCATGAAAACATTGCCGGGTACTCCACTTAAAAGGGGGAGGAGGAGAGAGAGTAGGGATGACTGTTGTGCTGCAGAGATCTGAATTTGGATTATTGTGTTAATCTTACAAATGTTCTTGAAAGGGGGTGAACAGGGACTAATCCAAAAATGACTGCAAAGAGCTACAAAGGGATTTCACAAAACTGGGTGATTGGGCAACACAAAGGCAGATGGAATTCAGTGTTTATAAGTGCAAAGTAATGCACATGGGAAAATATAATCCCAACTATAGATACAACGTAGCTGTAACCACTCAAGAAAGAGATCTTGGAATCATTGTGAATAGTTCTCTGAAAACATCTGCTCAATGTGCAGTGACAGTCTAAAAACTAAAAAGCTAACAATATTGGGAATCATTAGGAAAGGAATAGATAATCATACAAAATACCATATTGCCTCTATATAGTCATTGTACGCCCACATCTTGAATACTGCATGCGGATCTGGTTAACCCATCTTAACAAAGAAATATTGGATTTGGAAAAGGTATAGAAAGGGCAACAGAAGTGATTTGGGGTAAGGAACAGCTTCCATGTGAGGAGAGATTAACAAGACTGGGACTTTTCAGCTTGAAAAAGAAATGACTAAAGGGTGGTGGCATATGTTAGATGGCTAAAAGAATCATGAATGGTTTGGAAAAATAGAATAGGTAAATGTTATTTATTCCTTCACTAACACCACAAGAAGCTGATCCAATTACATTTATAGGCAGCAGATTTAAAACAAACAAAATAAATTATTTTTTCACAATCAACTTGTGCAACTCTTTCCCAGGGGACGGTGGAAAGGCCCAAACTTTCCAATAAGAACAAAATAAGTTGAAGGAGGATCGGCCCATCAATGGTTACTAGCCAGAGTGGGCAGAGATAGTGTCCCTAGCTACTGTTTGCCAGAAGCTGGGAATGGGCAACAGAGGATGGATCATGATGATTGCCTCTTCTGTTCATGCATTCTGAAACACCTGGCATTGGCTACTGTTGAAAGACAGGATACTGGGCTAGAAGTACCTTTGGTCTGATCCATTATGGCCATTTTGATATTCTTATATAGAACTGAAATGTATCTGCCCTGTTGCTGTAGCCCACTAGACCCCACTCCTCTTCCAGAGCCAAGACAGAGCCTAGGACTGGTCATGACGGAGTCTGGCTCTCCACAGAGTTAGTAACAAAGTAAGAAAATACATCAGGGCTGTGTCTAGACTGGCCACTTTTTCTGCAAAAGCAGCCACTTTTCCGGAAAAACTTGCCAGCTGTCTACACTGGCCGCAATTTCGCAAAGCACTGACTTCCTACTGTAAGAAATCAGTGCTTTTGCAGAAATACTATGCTGCTCCGTTCGGGCAAAAGTCCCTTTGCGCAAAACTTGTGCACAAAAAGGGCCAGTGTAGACAGCTGAGCTTTGTTTTGCAAAGCGGCCTAGATTTACAGACGCTTTTCCGCAAAAAGTGCTTTATGGAAAAGCATCCGTGCCAATCTAGACGCTCTTTTCCAAAAATGCTTTTAACGGAAAACTTTTCCGTTAAAAGCATTTCCGGAAAATCATGCCAGTCTAGACGTAGCATAAAGGTTTAAGGCTAACCAGTGTCCCTTAAGTGACTTGCCACAAGATGTCAGAATATGTTAGTGTTAGAGCTGAGCGGGTCTAATATTTATTTAATTTTCTTTCTTTTCTATAGGAATTAGATATAGTGCTCCTGTCAGCTAACTGCTAATGTAGAGTTTTCCGGTGCCTTAGCAGTCCCTGAATAGAGATGATGGGTGCGTGGAGGAGAATGGATGGAGTTGGTCCCCCCACCCTCCCCAGGGCCGGCCTTAAGCCGATTCAACCGAATCGGGCCCCATGTGTAAGGGGGCCCCGCGCCCCTGCACCCGGAAGTCAGCTCCCTCGGCTTTGCTCGGCTCCCCCCCGCCCTTACCTGCGCACGCTGCTGGCTGCTCCTGCTGTGCGTGCCGTTTGCAGGTGAGCGGGGAGACGCACGCCCGGGATTTTAAAACTGAAAAGTGCCATGCCGCTGCCGCTCCCGCGGCACACGCGGTTCACAGACCGGCCCCGCAGAAGGCAGAAGGCAGGGGAGCGGGAGCAACAGGAGCTTGGATGGGGTGAGAGAGGAAGGGGCTTGTATGGAGGGGAGGGGGGAAGGAGGAAGAGGCTTGTGCGGAGGGGGAGGGAGAAGAAAGGGGAAGGCACCAAGAGGCAGGGTGAAGGTGAGACACATGCCAGGGGGCCAAGTACAGACAATGAGGAAAAGGGCAGGAGGGGAGGTGTCAGTGGGAGGGGGACAGGGTGATGTGGGAGAGGAGAGGGGAAGGGCATTGGGGGCTAGAGGGGAAGGTGCTGGGAGAAGGCTTGAAAGAAGGGGTGGGCATGAGAAAGGTGGGGATGGTGCAAGACGTGTGAGGGCACGGGGTAGGAGGGGAATGGGGCAGAGAGTGGTGAGGGGGTGGGCATCAGGGAAAAAGAGGGCAAAGGGGGCAGAGGCAGTGAAGGAAGGGGGAGCACCAGGAGGATGCAGGGCTAAGGGAAGGTGCAGGTGCCAGGGGATTCTGGGTGTGAAGCAGAAGGGCAGACACCTGCAGGGGAGGGACCAGCACCAGAGGAGCGAGGCAGGGCAGGTATGTAGAGGGAGGTGTTAGGAGAGGGGATGAGGCGGGGTAGCTCACCTGATCAGAGTGGGGCTACTGGAGGAGTGGGCACAGTGGGGAGAGAAGGGCTGGTGGAGGGGGGCAGGTCGCAGGAGGGCTGAGGGCAGTAAGAAGGGCAGGAGTCAGGACAGCAGAGGAGGGTGAGGAGTTGGGGGGCAGCAGGCAGAAAAGGTAAAGGTTTATAAAATATTTATTAATAATGTGGTATGCTACCCATGGCCAGTTTGTTTACACCCCATGCTGCAGTTTGGTTTATGGGGATCAACACGTGGCGAAGTGGGAGCAAAACAAAAAGTAGTCAGTGTAATGATCTTCTGTTGATATGTGTTTTAGTAGTTAAATTCTTGGACTGTCATTGCTCATGAAAAGTGCTGTCACATGAGTAGAAATCGGGTAAATATTGCATTTTATTAATATCCACAGAACTGACTTAAATGGGGCCTGTGTGTTGTGTAGTCTTGCCTTAATCTTTGTATTCATGCCTGTCACTGTCAGAGAAGCTATTTGTATATATTTGCTTGCATATGCAACCACACTTAAGTTGAGGCCCTCAGCATGTTCTGTAAGTATCAGTGTGGCCCCTGGGGCTTCCAAAGTTGAGTTGCCCTAGCTCATCCCCTGACAGGTGTCTGTCTAACCTGGTCTTAAATATCTGCAATTTAAGCCCATTGCTTCTCATCCTAACCTCAGAGGCCAAGCAGAACAATTTTTCTTCCTCCTCCTTATGATACTCTTTAGATACTTGAAAGCTGCTCTCATGTCCCTTTTCAGTCTTCTCTTTTCCAAGGTAAACAAGACCAATTTCTTCAGCCTTGCCTCATATCTCATGTTCTCTAGACATTTCATCATTTGTGTTGATCTTCTCTGGACTTTCTCCAGTTTCTTCACATTTCCTGAAATGTGGTGCCCAGAACTGGACATGATACTCCAGCTGGGGCTTAATGTAGATGGCTCATTCCCTGCCTAGGGGACGTGAGACTGGGTGGGTTAATTTCCAATCCTCCTGTTTATTCTTTTCCTAAGTTAGGAGGGCACAGTAGTTCTGATGGGGGTTGGAGAGGGGATAGAAGCCAGATCCAAGATCAATGAGCCCTGGGAAGTGGGCCCATTGAAAGGAGACTGGACCTGTGGATGCCTTGGGGGTCTGCAACAAGGGCCTGCTTTGGGAAGCCCCCTCTTTGGAGGTGAATGTGGCAGCATTGAGACACCACGCAAAAGCAGACACTAACTGCAGATTCTTGGGATGGCTCTCACAGATCTTGCACATGTATAAGATGATAGATCTGCAGGAGGGGGGACAGTGGTGTAGTGAGGGGGCCGGAGGGGTCAGTTGCCCTTGGGAGAAAAATAATATAAAATTTAGTTAAAAATAGATGTCACACGTTTTTAAAAGGAATACCATATCTCCTGCCTTTTGTCTATTTTTGTCTCTTTAGGCCCCCAGTTAAAATTTTCAAAAGCACTTGAGTGACTAAAGTCATTTTTGATAATTGGACTTGGAAATCTAAGCTCAGATTTTCAAAGGTAATTAAGCTCCTAAAGAGACAGTTGCCAACTCGGATCCTCAAAGATATCTATCTGATCTTTACACACCTTTGAAAATCTGGTCATAAGTGTCCTAGTCAGTTCTGAACGTGAGATGTAGGAGCCCAGTCCTAATTCCTTCAGCCTTTTTTATTTTTAATTTGAACATTTATCTGCACTAATTCCCCTCCTTTCTCTTTTACTATCCAATAAATGCATGGATCAAAATTACAGGTGCTTTGTGAATATGCTGACTTGAGAGTGGAAAGATTTCATATTGTCATGTATGATCCCTGGTAACCCATCTCAAATATGAAAAGCTAGGTTGATACCTGTTCATATCAGGAGCTGTTGAATTCAGTTCACCATTTGCAGTATCTCATTAGGATGTTTAGTGGAGAAGATATTGGGTTTTTTTAAATTTATTTATACTGTGGACAAAGCATGGGCTCACAAGAATGCCTCCATTGTTTTACCATGAGTTTCAAAACATTTGGTGTTTTTCTAAAGGCCTGGAGTCAATTGATTATGTAGGAATCTCAGCTTTCATTTAAAAAAGTTCTCTATACTTCTGGGCCTTACAGCTAAGGAGGAAAGCTTTAAAACATGAACCCTAAATACTCAAGAAACAAAAGGCCAATAAAAATCCAACATGTTTTATTTTTAAAAAATCTTATGATTTGTAGACCATTCTCATAACTCTGTGTAGGTGTTCCTTGTGATTTTTGGGTTGGCAATACTGCTCTTTGATTGGTGAATTTAGAGAGGTCTCTCCCTTCAGTTTCCCTTTCCACCCTCCTTTTTTGTCACAGGTCATCAGAAAATCATAGAGACAATGGAGAGTAGGGTGAGTCCATTACCATGGTTAATGACTGGTCAGGGTGACTAACTATTATCAGCCAGTGGTCTGAATGAGCAATCTACTGCCATCTGTTAATCAACTGTAGGAAAAGGCTTCATGAGCAGACCTTATTTATATAGACAACTTACTTTGCCACAGAGATCAGTAGACACACTTGCTGCCTCAAGGTGATCAATTTTGGCTCTTTTGGGTTGAAATTCACTTAAGACTTGGAGCTGGGAGAATGAAATGTTGTTATTCATATTGTATGATTAAAAGACCTGAACTTAATATGACCTGGCTTAGGGTCTACCATAACTTGAACACTAAGCAGAGGATAGTGAGTCACATCTAACTGAAAGTCACAGAAGATGGAAACAGGTTTTATTTCTGGTGGTGTAGAGTCTATTTGGAAGTCCTCAATTATATCTGACACTTTACATCCAGGGTGCGTCGTCTAGACTGGCAAGATTTTGCGCAAAAGCAAAAACTTGCCAGCTGTCTACACTGGCCGCTTGAATTTGCACAAGAACACTGACGATCTAATGTAAGATTATCGGTGTTCTTGCGCAAATACTATGACGCTCCCGCTCAGGGATAAGCCCTCTTGCGCAAGAATACATAGGGCCACCAGTTTAATAAAACTGCATAGGGCACCCTAAATCCTAAGGATATCCCTGTTTGCTGCCTATTAATTTCATTGTGTACCCATTGGTTGTCAGGTAATGTGAAGGAGTAAACAACACTTTCTTATTCACTCTCCTACATCATTCATGATTTTATAGACCTCTATCACATCCCCCTCCCTGTTAGTCATCTCTTTTCCAAGCTGAAAAGTCTTTCATCTCTCCTCATATAGAAGCTGTTCCATACCCTTATGCATATTTGTTGCTTTTCTCTCTACTTTTTCCCAATTGCAATATATCTTTTTGAGATGGTGCTACCAGAACTGCACACAGATTTGGGCATTCCATGGATTTATATAGTAGCTGTATGAAATTCTCTCTTATTATCTATCCTTTTCTTAATGATTCCTAACACTTATCTTTTCTGACTGATGCTACATATTGAGTGGATTTTTCAGAGAAGTATCCACAAAGACTCCAAGATTTCTCTTTTGAGCAGTTACAGCTAATTTAGACCACATTATTTTATATATATATAGCTGGAATTATGTTCTCCAATGTGCATTACTTGGCATTTAACAACACTGAATTTTATCGGCCCTTTTGTTGCTAATCATCCAGTTTTGCAAGATCCTTGACAGAAGAATCCTTCCCAGACAGTTTGTATTTAAGCATCTTGAGTAATTTTGTAGCATCTGCAAAATTTTGTTCACTTCTTTTTCCAGATCATTTATTCATTCAAACCAAGATTTGGATTTCCCATCCTGTACCGTATCCACTATACCATACTGCCCCTCCTATCCATATTTTCCAAACAGCCACAGACACCTTGTGGCTCAGAGTCTATCAAACAAGTACTTGATCCTACAACATGGACTCTACACCCAGATGGAATGACATTAACTTTAATCCTTTTGCAGAACTGGATCCTATGGCCACAAAACAATTTGTGAAGAGTAGAATTTGAGGAATATTAATAAATTGCTAAAATTAGGCCTGGGTAACATACATCAAGAAGGGATTTTGGGCATTAGGAAAGATAGGCAGCAGCATAGAGCTAGCTTAGTGGGAGAAATTACATCCCATCTCCTGCAAACATCTGTACAGGGTTGTTTATGTGAACAAAGGTTTTCAGAATCAGGTCCTGAGAAAGGCTGGCAAATGTGAGTTGGGCGCTAGAGAGATTTGGTAATGAGTCTCTCTTGTATTGGGTGAGGGATAATGCAAGGGAGTGGAGTGCTTCTGGGACTGGTACCACCACACAAGACTCTGATACTAACACTGTGGAACACACCTGGCTTCTGACATGCTGTGCTACAGGAAGATGGGGTGGGGACTATTTTAGCTATTTCATATTCATAACAGGCATTAATACACAAACTAGCAAACCGCCAGAATTTGTGGCTAAAACAGATCTAAATCACAGTTCCCATGCTGTTTCGAGAAGGATCATAATACTATCAATGCTGTTATCTGCCCATCTTGCTTTTATGTCCCTGTCATAAGGCACACAATATCCTGCTGTGTTTTTCTGGTGAGATCTTAGACTACGGTTCCAACATCTCTATACACAGTTATGTTCTAGAACAGCCCTTTTTTATTAAATGGGTTTTTTATAAAATATATAAGCTTTACAACTTCAAACGCTGTAAGAAATGAGCATATGTACCCTCTCCCCCATTAGCCTGATATTGCATACTGGGAAATATTGAAATTAAAACTGAAATCAGGCTGGAAAAGAAGCATTTTAGAGTCATTATTAGAACACGTCCTAACTGCTCCAGGATTCCTCTTGAGATCTGAGAAACATTATTACATGCAGATACAGACCCTCCCTCTAAACTATCCATTCTCTTTCTTTAAACTCTGAATTTTCAGCTCCAGAATGTCTGCAGAAGACTGTCCTCTCTTCTATATATTTCTGTTAGCCAGCTCTTTTCTCAGCTACATAATGAAGTGCTGTTCTCAGCTTTGAGGACTCAGAGAAATGCTAAACCACTTCCTCTTTCTGGGAATTTCAGAAACAGTTCACTGTTTGCAACAGGCAAAACTAGTCATAGTTTAACAAAAATCATATCATAAGCTTAAGTGTCAAATGTCACTGTTTAGAGCCCGCTCTCTCTGCCTGTCATGGGGCATCTTGCCTGCCATGCAGAGGGAAGGGCTGCAGGCCTCAGTGACCCCTCAAATAGCATCCACCCCACATTTGTCCATGCCACCTGCGGTCTTCTCTGATCATCAGGGCTGTAGGGCAAGCCTCTAATTCACCCTCTGTCTCACAGAGCAGTGTGGCTAGCATCCAGAGTCTGTAACAATGCACCCCCTCTCTCAGGACAGTGTGGGTTCCCGCGTGGGGTTGATGAGGATGGGATAGGGGGACCCAGGCCAGCCTTTTCTACCGGATCCCAGTCCAAAGCCCTGTCAGCAGTGGAGTTAACCACTACTAGTCTGTCAGGGAAGCCCACCACAATATATCAAGCTCTTGGGGATTAATTCACCGCCCTGGGCTACTTCCTACCAGTGTCTTCCCTGTAATTCTCTCCGTCTCTCCCCTCCGGACTGGGGACCTCTCCTGCAGCCTCCTGCTGACTGGTCTCCATGGCTTGGACTGTTGGCAGTTCCTCTTCAGGAGCTTCAGCAGCAGAACCTCCTTCCCCAGCAGCTCTGACTAGGCAGCTCCACAGGCTTTTATAGCTGGCCTCCCACTGGAGCATGCCCAGCAGGGCAGTGGGGGCGGGGCCTCCTTGGCCAGGTTAATCCTCCCAGGCCCAGTAAGGAGTTCATACACCCCGTCACACACCTTCCCCTTAAGAGGGTATTTGCTGGGGGCTCCTCTGCCTCCTCCCCACCCACCCACCCACACACACATTGGGAGAAAAAGTCCACCTAAGCATGCACCCTACCTGGTCAATGAGCCATGCTCAAATCATAAACTGGAGTGATAGGTACCACCTCATAATCTGTGTGGGTTGGTATCGTTCATACCGTTTAGCCACCAAACCGGCACATGGCACATGACCGGCTGAAAGGGGTTCCCCAGCAGGTAATATCACAGAGCATCAATTGCCTTTCTCACGGCTAGGGCCTCCTTTTCCACCACTGAGTACTTCTGTTTGAGGAAAGAATTTCAAACTCATGTATAGAACTGGGTGTTCTTCTCCCTCCAACTCCTGGGACAATACCACCCTCAGCCCCACCCCAGATGCATCCGTCGGTAAAAGAAACAGTCTAGAAAAGTGGAGGTGATTCCTACAGGTGCTGGAATGAAGCATGTGAGTTGAAGTGGATTTACAGATTGGCCCAATGGCTCTCAGCACCCTCTCTATTAAAATTGTCCTTGCACCCCTGTTCCCATTATTTCCGGTGGCTGAGACATTTTGTATTGTTAAGGCCACAAATCGTAGTGCTCACCCCTCGTACACTCACCCCACGTGCACTTGCTGTTTTTCTTCTTGGGTATGTCTACACTACAGCGCTATTTCAAATTAACTTAATTCGAAATAGCTAATTCGAATTAAGCTAATTTGAAATAACACATCTAGACACAAAAACTATTTCAAATAGCATTTTGCCATTTCAAATAGCGCCCACACTGAGTGGACCCTGAACCGGTTAAGGCTGGCCGGAACCAGTGCTGGCAGGGCATCAGGTTAGGACTTAGTGTGTGGGGCTGCTGCCTGAGGCTAACTGAGCTCCGTGCTTAAAGGGACCCTACCCCCACCCCGGACAGACAGTTCTCAGGGTTCCCCGCTTGCTTGTCTACCTCGATGAGGGACAGCAAAGCAGTCCTGCCTTGGAGTGCCCTGAGTGCCTGCACTTGAGACACCACAGCACTCAGCCGCATGGAGCCAGAGCTGCCCCTGGGTAAGCCGGTGCGTCTCGTGGGGTCGTTGCCATCAGCCTGGCTACACTTGCTGCAGGCTGCCAGTGGGGGCTGTCAGGATCCAGGAGGCCCTGAGGGAGAGCGTCCACCCTGAGGAGCCCTCAGAGCCTTCCTGGTCCTCCCCACCGGGAGCTCGTGCCCCATTCCTCCTCACGCCCCACTTACCCTCCCTAGCCCCTTCCTGATGTCAAAAGACACGTATGTTCAAAAATAGAAACTGGGTTTATTGAACAAAACTGGGGGAATGAACCTCTGGGGAGACTGGGAAAAGGAGGTGGGAGTGGGGAAGAGAGAGGGTAGGAGAGGGAGGGGAAACCTGGGAGGAGGGAGCTGGAAGGGGGAAGCAAGGGGAAGAAGGGGGAGGGGAAGCTCAGGACCCAGGGTTGAGGGGTCTTGCCGGACCAACTTGATTTTCATGCAAACCTGCTCCTGGGTTCGAATGTGGCCTTTGGTGGCCATGCTGGCAGCTATCCTGCCGTAGACGGCCGCATTCCTCCGTCTAGTGCAGAGATCATGGACGTTGGGAGCATCTCCCCCAGACCTGAATAAGGTCCATGATCTCCACCCTGGACCAGGAAGGCGCCCGCCTTCTCTGGGCTCTGTTAGGCTCCTGGGAGCTGGCAGACTGCTCCTGGGGAGCTGTGGAGGGCTGGCTGCCAGTGGCTTGCTGGCTCATGTTTTGGGGCTGCTGAGTCAGGGGCCCCGGTGGCCGCTGCTGGCTCTGGACTGGCAGGCTTGGAGCTGGCACAGGCACTGTGCCCAGGGTCTACCCTTTTAATGGCTCCGGGGCTGGGGGAGAGGAGAGTAAGTTTTCCTGGTTGTGCCCAGAGTGGCCACCAGGGCTCCCTGGGAAGGGCTGGAGGCCCCTATTTCGAATTAAGTGTCTACACAGCACTTAATTGAAATATATTTCGAATTTGGTGTTACTCCTCGTAGAATGAGGTTTACCAAATTCGAATTAAGTGCTCCGCTATTTCGAATTAATTTCGAAATAGCGGTTTGCATGTATAGATGCTATTAAAGTTAATTCAAAATAACGCCTGTTATTTCGAATTAACTTTGCAGTGTAGACATACCCCTTGATAAAACCATGGAAACCCATGGGTTTTAGCAAATAAATGAACCAACCAACCAGTTCTGATGAAGGATCAGAGCCCGCAACAAGGACAAATGCACCCCCTTGGAATTGCTCGTTATTACGGTTTAATGAGATGCAGTGTAGCCATGGCAGTCCCTGGATATCAGAGAGACAAAGTGGGCAAGGCAATGAATCTTAGCAGATCAAACTTCTGCTGATGAGAAAGACAAGCTTTCAAGCCATGCAGTTGTAACTGCCATCAAGTGGATTTGAACTTGGGACCTCTAAAGCTTAATATAGGAGCCTCTACCCTCTGAGCTAAAAGCCCGGTGGTTCCCAGCCCATGCTGTAGAGGTCTCTTGTTTTAACTGTTGCTGCGGTCTAGGTGCCACTGCATTGGTCAGTGAACCACACTAGGGCTATGTCTACACTCGCGGCTTCTTGTGCAAGTAATATGCAAATGAGGCTAAGCATGGAATACCGCCAAGCCTCATTTGCATACCTAATGAGCCACCATTTTTTTCAGAAGAGGCTCTTGCGCAAGAAGGAGCGTCTACACTGCCCCTTCTTGCGCAAGAAAAACCCTCTTGCGCAATGCCGTTACACCTATTACTTTTCAGGAAGAACGGCATTGCTTCTCAATGCAAATATGACATAACCGGAGCATGTAAGGTATCACTGGAAAGCTTGTAATCGATTTTCTCGTTTGTGTGCATGTATTATTTCTCTAGCTGACATTAGGAATATTGACATTCATTATCAATGTGTTCATGTTGGGAAAAGCCTATTACCAACCCACCAGAAACAACAATGAAGAAGGCAGCTACAGAGCTAATGACCATTAGCAAGAGTCAATTGAGTGGGAGAGAATTGTCTTTCTGAAGCCCCCCCCTACACTGCTACTGACTCATGGACTCTGGGGTGCTACAAAGACATGTGACGGTGTCATCTGATATTGGAATCTAACGTGAACTTTGTAATTTTCCCACAAAGGGGTGGGGGAATTAAACAAAGGTTTTTCATTTTAGGGAAACTCTATATAAGACGGGGGGAGTACACATTGAGGGCATGTTACACAGCAGGGCCAAAGTTGAAATAAGCGCCACAACTTGCGCTACGTCAATTGCGTAGCTTAAGCCGAAATAGCTGTTTTTGGTGCTGTCTGCACAGCTGGACGTCTGAGAACGAGCACGCTTCCTCCCACTCCCTTACTCCTTGTACAATGAAGGTTACAGGAGTCGGAGTAAGAAGTCCTCCAACTCAACAGTATGTCAAAATAATGGCTTGCTGTGTGGATGTGGACTATTATTTTGGAATAACGTTAGTTAGTCTGAAATAACACTGCTGTGTAGACATAGCCTGAGGGTCTTCAGCTGCCTTTACAGACTGCCTCCCCCCCCTCAAGGAGATACTTGAAAATATTTGGAGGGGGGAAATGATTGTAACAACATGGGGGAGAGAACTGGTGGACCTGGGTCAGAAAGGACATCGCTGGCCTGAGAAAGACTACCTGAAACAAGATCTAGGATGAGAAATTATTATGTGTAACAAGTTTCTTAAGTGTATTCAGCTTTGCTTGTGTGTTTATTTTGCTTAGTAGCCTACTTTATTCTGTGTGCTCTCTTTTATGACCAGTGTTCCCTCTAAACTGCGCGGGAGCACAGCTTCACAGGTGATTAATCAGCCCTGCCCAGTCAGAGGCTCAGGGCTCCATGCATGGAGCTGATTGACTGGGCGGGGCTGATCAATCACTTGTGAAGCTGTGCTGTCCCACAGCTTAGAGGGAACACTGCTTATCACCCCTTAAGTCCTACCTTTTATACTTAATAAGAAAATCACTTTTTTATTCATAAACCCAGCGTAAGTAATTGTTACCTACATGGGAAATAAATCTCTGCATCTCTCTCTCTCTTTAGGGCGAACATGAGCTTATCTTTTGTAAGACTTTATACATCGTAAGACGGATTTATCTGTGGTTCAGCTACCACTGAGGCTGTGCATTTGTGGGCCGAGGCAAATCCTTTTGGCTGAGCCTTCCCAGAGCTGAGCTCTTCTCAGCGTCTGTGTTATGCTGCAAAGTGGTGTGACACTATTTGGGAGCCACGCTCCCAGTGCTGGTAGCTACTCCTTCTCTGGGGGTGGCTTACATAAAGGGCTGGGACAGCTTCCTCCCAGCACTTGTGCCGTCGCCACACTTTCAGTTTAAAGAACTGCCAAAGTCGTGCTTTAAACTTTTAAGTGCAGACAAAGTGTTACTGCTGGAGGGGGCCAAAGGGCCTGGCTCTGTGGGACGGTGTTGAGGGATGCCCGGGAAGGCAGGAAAGTGGGGTCAGTTGTATTTCAGAACATCAAATGACAGGCACAAGGGGGTCTTTGTGACTGAACCCATCCCACAGACATTTTAAGGGACCATTCTACATTGAAATGTGCTAACTACTTACACAAAGCCTCAGAGGGGTTGCTCTGTTAGAAACAATGGAGTAGTCCTGTGACATCTTGGAAACTAACGTATAATATCTATATTAGTGAGCTTTTGTGGGCAAAACCCACTTCCTCAGATGAGCTAGAGTCTATTGCACCTTGCATTTAGCTGGAATCCTCTGTGTACTTTCCCAGACCTGCAGAAGAGCTCTTTGTGGCTGGAAAGCTTGTATCTCTCGCCATCAGAAATTGGTCCAATAGGAGATATTACCTCACTCACCTTGCCTCTCTGGTTTATTAAACTTGGTTGATTTCAATTTCCCTCAGCATTGCATACCCTGGGTAAAATCTTGGCCCCAGAGAAGACAACGGGAAAACTTTCTTTTCTGCAAGAGTTCTGTGATACTGCACTGAGGATGTTTGTATTTTATTCCATATATCTATGCAGTATAAAATCTAGTGAGAGAACTTCTGTCTTTCAGGTACCGTTCTATATGCTCACTCTTATAGTATAATCGGTCCTTCTTGTATACTTTATTACCAAGATTTTCAGTATTCCATCAAGAAAGTTTAGTGTCAAGTACAGATTAAGAGTGATCCCATTAAGACTATGTCTCCAGAGAATGCCGCACAAATGGGTCAGGCCATTGCAAATCAGTTTCATGCCAGAAGTACTCCCTTTAAGGCTACGTCTACGCTACACCTCTCTGTCCACAGAGGGATGTAAATGAAGCACTTTGAAAGTGCAAATGAAGCGGGGATTTAAATATCCCGCTCTTCATTTGCATAATCACATCATGGCGCTGTTTCAAACAAGCGCCATGTCGAAAGTGAAACCGCAGTTTAGACACGTTTTTTTTTCGACAACGGGGCGATTTTTCAAAAGATCTTGTACTCCTCAAAGTTTGCCAACTCCCTCAGTACCCTCTGATGCATTAAGTCCGGACCCATGGATTTGTGTACGTTTAGCTTTTCTAAATAGTTCCTAATCTGTTCTTTACCCACCAAGGGCTGTCCATCTTCATCCCATCTTGCGTCACTTAGTGCATTAGTCTGGGAACTGACCTTGTCTGTGAAGACAGAGGCAAAGAAGCATTGAGTACTTCAGCTTTCCCCACATCATCTGTCACTAGGTTACCGCCCTCATCCAGTAGGGGATCCACACCCTCTCTGATCACCTTCTTCTTGCTAACATGCCTGTAGAAACCTTTCTTGTTATCCTTCACATCCCTTGCCAGTCGCAATTCCAATTGCGCTTTCGCCTTCCTGATAACCCCCCGGCATTCTCGAACTATACATTTAAACCCCTCCCTGGTCATTTGTCTAAGTTTCCACTTTTTGTAAGCTCCCTTTTTGTGCTTAAGTTCACCAAGGATTTCCCCGTAAGCCGATCCGGTCTCCTACCATGTTTGCTTCTCTTGCTACACATTGGGATGGTTTCTTTCTGTGCCTTCAATAAGGCTTCTTTAAAATACTGCCAGCTGTCCTGGACTCCTTTCCCCTTCATGTTAGCATCCCAGGGGATTCTGCCCATCAGGTCTCTGAGGGAGTCAAAGTCTGCTTTTCTGAAGTCCAAGGTGTGTATTTTACTACTTTCTTTTCTTCCTTTGGTCAAGATCCTGAAATATACCATCTCATGATCACTGCTTCCGAGGTTGTCCGCCACCTCCACTTCCCCTATTAGTTCCTCCCTGTTTGTGAGCAGAAGGTCAAGCTGCGCACGGCCCTTGGTTGGATTCTTTAGTACTTGTACCAAGAAGTTAACCCCAACATTCTCCAAAAGCTTCCTGGATTGCCTGTGTACTGTTGTATTGGTCTGCCAACAGATGTCAGGGTCATTAAAATCCCCCATGAGAACCAGGGCCTGCAATCTGGAAGCTTCTCTCCGTTGTCCAAAGAAAGCCTCATCTACCTTATCCACCTGATAAGGAGGCCTGTAGCAGACAGCAACCACAACATCACTGCTGTTGTTTGCACTTCTAAATTTAACCCATGGACTCTCAACAGACTTTTCTCCCTCTATATACTGGAGTTCTGAGCAATCATAGTGCTCTCTTATATATAGTGCAACTCCTCCTCCTTTTCTCCCCTGCCTGTTCTTCCTGAACAGTTTATACCCTTCCATGACAGCACTCCAGTCATGCGAGTCATCCCACCAAGACTTTGTTATCCCAATTAAATCATCCCAATTTCTTGGACTGGGCCAGGGCCTCCAATTTTTCCTGTTTGTTGCCCAGGCTTCTCGCATTGGTGTACAAACATCTCAGATAACTAGTTGATCGCCCTACCTTCTCCCTTCTAATCAGGGGTCCTCCTTTGTTGCTCGTTCCTCTTTGCATTTCTTCCCGGTATCCAACTTTCCCATTCCCCTCAGGGTTTTGGTCACCGTCCCCCAATGAACCTAGTTTAAAGCCCTCCTCACTAGGTTTGCAAGCCTGCCCGCGAATATGCTCCTTCCTCTCTTTGTTAGGTGGATCCCATCTCTTCCTAACAATCCTTGTGCCTGGAACAGAGTCCCATGGTCGAAGAAACCAAAGCCTTCTCTCCAACACCACCTGTGCAACCACGCATTTACTTCTTCCTCAATTTGATGATCCCTGCTCAGTCCTTTTCCTTCAACAGGGAGGATGGACGAGAACACCACTTGCGCTCCGAATTCTTTGATCCTTCTTCCCAGCGCTACATAGTCTGCAGTAACCCGCTCAAGATCATTCTTGGCCGTATCGTTAGTTCCCACATGGAGAAGCAGGAAGGGGTAGCGATCTGAAGGTTTCTATGAATCATGCTACTGTTCTTGCAAAAAAACAAAAACAAAAACAAAAAAACCACACAAACAAAAAAACCAGAACACTCTATCTTTCATTGTCCAATAGCTCAGAACATCTAATCATTAAAAATATTGTGTCAGCCAGCTTTGGGGTATTTGTGACTCTCAATTATGTCCCATTTATTCCTTTGGGACAGATTTACAGCTTGGTTTTTTACTTAATGATAATCTAGCCAAGCCTATATCTTGTAGTATTTCTCAGGGAGCTATATAATGTTGAAGGATCTGTTCACATTAGATCAAAGCACAATACTTACCAAGCTGAAATAGCAGGAGGATTTAGGTACAGAGAAATGACCCAGGTTGGAATTTAGCCTGTACAGCGTTCCTACATTTACAAGTTATTTAATGAGATTTGTGTCACCACAGTGGCCAGGATCTCAGCTTTCAAAACAAAAACACAACAACCTGCCCCCAGCAGCACAGTGCCCTATGACATGCTGCAGTGCTGTCTTAATACAGATGGACAAAGGGACAAGCACCACTTAAAGCATCACCGTACCATTTCTTGCAGTACCCTACATTATCCCTAGTGGTCTTCTCTCTACTGTGAGACCTGTGAGCTCTGATCTGTAGAGCCTGCAGCAGATACAAAACTTTGAATCTGCAGCTGCAAAAGTGAGCCAGGGATACCCGCACCCACATTTGCAGCTAGAAAGCAGAAATCCACAAATGTGCAGGGTTCTATAGATTTGGTCACAGCCCTCTCTTTGGAGCATCCCAATGTTTATGGCTCAAGTTCCTTAGCCGTGAGTTAAGATTTGTACGCTTGGGGTTGCTTATGAATGCCAGTCACACGAGACAAGTTAGCCTCAGTCCTTTCATGGCATTAAAAATAAAGCTTTGCTAATATGCTCTCAAACGTATTACTTTTTGGCTGTCCTGTCACATTTTCTTCCACTCTGGGATGAAAGCTTAAGTCCATTTGACACCACTCAGATGTGAACTTATCCAGGCAACCTGGTAAGAAAGATATTAGTTTAATGGGCTGGCAGAAAGCTCAGATCAATTAGTAATCCTTCTCTATTTTAAATAACTCTGTCGAATGCAAGAATCTATTGCCCCTTCTTCTACACAGGGGCAGGGACTGCATTATTGGCACATGTATTAAAAATGCAAACCAGGACCTGTAGGGATTATTCATTAATTAGACAACTTCCTTGTATATATTTGTGCTGTGTCAAGGCTGCTTCAATAGAAGTCAAAAGCTACTTTAAGTGACAGTCAAGTAATCAATCATAAGGGCAACTACCTACCCTCAGGAAACCGCCAGCTTCACCGTTTGCAGAGTACAAATGTTTGTTAATATGACCAGGCATTGGTGATATTAGGGCTAGAAGCAGGTATCTAGGGTTTTTTAGGGGTTGAACGCTTAGACATGTATATTTGACCATTGCCCTGATATGGTTAGAGAGGAATATTCTGTTGGGGTGAATGTAGGACTGGCACCCAGGAACTCTTTACTTCTAATACCAGCTCTGACACAGACTCCTGCTTCACCTTAGACAGGTCAAATAAACCCCAATCTCCAAAGATACTGTAGTTAGATACATCACTTCCAGTGAAATCAATGGAGTACCTCAAAGATCTCCATAGGGCCATAGGGTCTATAAAATAAGCCGTGTTAGAAGGTGTCACATTATTGGATTTTAAGGGGAGCAGCTAGCTCACTGCTGCACCCACGAGGGGGTGTTTGCCCCAAAGTCTATATAAAGGGGGCCATGTGAGATGTCAAATGAACGCTTATGTTCTACTGATTCTGTATATGCTACTCATGTACTTGTATGATATCTGTATGTGGAGTTATGAATATGGACTCTGTGCTGGTATTGTGAAAGTTCTCTGCCTGAGACAGAGCGATGGGCCTGGACTGCCTGTTGTAAAGAAGGAATGTCCAATGAATGACTATGCTAATTAGCACGGCCCCAAGGACAATGGCTCTCAAGGTGGCCTATTCACACTGGAGGAATGCGACTGGAAACCTGCAGACCTGTCAGTATCTCATGGCTGGTGGCACGTGAATCATGCCATCATGTGACCAGCTCCAGTTTGGGACACACCAGAGATATATAAGTGCCATGAGGTGGACTCCATCTTGTCTTCAATTCTGCTACTGATCCCAGATGCAGCCTTGTGAGGAACAAAGAGCCGGGAAGGATTGCTGACCCATCCTGACATAGGATGTACACCAAAGACTTTTAAGATAGCAGTTTGTAACATCTCTGCTAAGAGCCTGCATCCAGAACTTGGTGACTGGTGCATGTAATGTATTCTCCTTAATAACCTTATTGTCTACCTTTTCTTTCTTTTGTTAATAAACCTTTAGATTTTAGATTCTAAAGGACTGGCCCAGCGTGATCTGGTGGGTAAGATCCAAAGTATAAATTGACTGGGATATGTGGCTGGTTTTTTGGAGAACCTGTTCGGGGTAGGTGAGATTGTGTTCTATAACCCCTCATCTGTGTGTTAGGCCCGGGGCTGATTGTGGCACAGGGAGAGCTGGGGTGTCTGAGGGGTTTTGCTCGTGAGACTTCCTGCTGACTGGATTGGCAGCTGAAGCACTCTGTGTGTCTGGTTTGTGGCCTGTTTTGGGAAAAGTCTCCAGTCGAGGGCTGTAAGCAGCCCTGGTTTTGAGCAATTCGCCCTGAGCAGATGCCCTCAGCAGTGCCCAGACCCGGCCCGGTCCATCACAGAGGGACTGGTTACAGGATGATTGTTTCCCAGCTCACTTACTGCACCTTTCCATTCCACAGTATAGATGAGACCTGTGTTTCCTTGAACCTTGCTACAGAGCTGGAAGGGTGTGGAGAAGTGTCCCAATTATATTGCAAGGCAGAGCTGTACTTTAACCCTGTGGAGGAAGAATAGGAGGTGCAAGAATTGAGGACAGGAATTTTCAGAATTACTGGAGAAAAACAGGACAAAAAGAAGCTCTGCAAGCTGCAGTTGTTCCCAGAGGCCCTGCCAGAAAACTAGAAACAAGAAAGTAGTTTTTAATCTACAGGACACCTATTCAATGATTGACCTATTATCTACCTACCTCAACCACAGAAACTGGTGCCCTGTAGGTTGTAAACTGCTTAGTAAGAAAACTTTGCCTTGTGTACACATACATATAGATATATCCATAGAATGTAGGGCTCTCTGTCTGTCTGTCTGTCTGTCTGTCTCTCTCTCTCTCTCTCTCTCTAATGGTCAGAAAAAAGCTGCCTTCTAAACTGTAAGGCTACCTCTACACTGCAGAGCTATATCAGGATACTTCCAGTATCCCAAAATAGCTATTCTACGTCTTGAGCAAGCCCGTTATTTGAAATATACTGGGCTTGCTATTCCGACATCCCTGTAAACCTCATTCCACGAAGAGTAAGGGACATTTTGGAATAGCGCTCTATTTTGAAATTTGGCGCTGTGTAGACAGTGCCCAATTTCAAATTTCAAAATCAACTTGAAATATGTCATGCAATTTGTGTAGCTCAAATTGCATAGCTTATTTCAAGCTACGGGTGCAGTGTAGACTTACCCTAAGGGATTTAACTCTCCTTCTAAAATTGGGTGCTTAATATCTTATTTAAGAAGCATTAACTAAGCTGGATCCATAAAATGTGCTCTTCTATGCCTTTCATGCAGAAACTTGACCCACCCATGGAGGCTGGGGATTTGGGAGGGTGTGATTTCTCACACTGGAGATTTTTGGATCCTTGCAACTGACAGCTAGTGCAAGGTACCAGACCGATTCCTGGCAGTCTCATATCCTGTTTGATGGAGGGTACTCTGGATTTACACTGCACTGCTGTTCCTTCTCACATTCCCTCACTGCTGATCTTGAGAAGCCACTTCTAAAAACCAAGAGGGAAATTCATTCTTCATGTACTGCCAGTGCTTAATTTTAGTGCTGCTTTGATGTGGGCACCTACTCCCTGGGAACTGAGGTGATACAGGCCACAGAACAACCATCAGAGGTTAATGAGATGTGTTCCTGGGCCCTACCAAACTAGGCTGGATTTGTGTTGGCATCTAGAGGAGAAAAGAGCCAGGCATTCATACTCCTCCAGGACATGCCTCATTATTGCAGTGGAGTTTTCAAACAGTGTTGCAGGTTTACTAGGGAATTTAGAAGCTTCATTTAGAAAGAGGCTAGTTCTGTTCCCAGAACAACTCTCAGGCAAGAGGAATGATGAATGAACAATTGGCTCTTCACATTTACAGATGGCTAGGCTATAGCACAGAAGGGCAAAATGACTCACCCAGGGCTACTCAATAAGACTATAGGAGATGAGAAACGTCACTATCCTGGCATTCGAATCACAGATATGACCCCCACTTTAACCAATATGTCAGGACCTACACCACTAACAGAGGAACATAATAGTGCCTGCACGGAGGCACCTACGCTAGGACCAGTCAAACTGGCAGCTTCCCAGAGCATTACATTTTGTAAGAAGTTCTGGTTGCATCTTGCTCTGAACATCTCCAGCAATTCACCTCCCAGATACTTCCCTGAACTAGCCAACGTACTTCCCACGGTGAGACAGCTTTTCCTTTCCTGCCTTTGAACACCAGAGCTGAGCCCTTGAATGGTGACTGTTTAAGAGAAAGGCATTTTGAATCGGGTGCTTTCCAAGCTCACAATGTATTGAAACTTTTCCTTTCTTTTCCCTGTGAGGTTTAAAGTCATTAGTCCTCACCAACTCCTCAACCCTGCCAAAGAACAGGAGAAACAAGTGAAAGATTCTTTTAGATTTCTTCATGTTCTTAGTTAAAATCCAGCCCACACACCTTTGATCATAAAAAAATAGGAAATTTTCATCATCACCCTAGAAACCAAAATAACACTCTGCACAATCTCCTTCCTAGAATAAAAAGAAAGTCACCAAATTCTTTGCTTGACGCGCAGCTATGCCTTCGTTCATTACATCCTCTCCGCGCCAACACTGAAAGCATTTTTTAAATGTTATCTTAGTGACAGCAATAGTATGCAACTCAAGCCATGTTAGAAAGGAGCCCTATGATTGCCTCTACAAAAAAGATATCTATATAGCCATGATAATAGTCAAACAGTCAAATGCTGATTTTCAGGCCATGTTCAGGGTTCAGATTCATGCATGAGGTGCTGATTCCTTCAATCAAAGCTCTTATAGATGACACCTCCAAAATGAGAAATGGATTTATGGTATACCTTCAATCTAAACTTTGGCCATGGGTCCAGATATAAACTTGAAGATGGGTCTGTCTCTGTCTGAGACTAGACCATGGCTCTTTGTATCTTTGCACTAATTGCTTATTAGCAGATACTAGTAGTGAAAACAACCTAAGCCTTGTCCACACCACAGCACCAAAAGGGTGGCACCACAGATCAACTTTGCTGACACTCATAAACCCAGCCAGTCCCCTCCCAGGGAGAAAAAAAAAAAGGTCATTTATTTTCCACATAACTGATTTCTTGTGTATTTCACGTCTCATCTGGATGGTTCTCTCTCATTTGAATTCTCCCCTACACACAAGCTCTTGTAGGTCAGATAGTAGTTACGGAGGAGGACATGGATATTCCAATACAATACCTAAAGATTGACCCAAAGCAAAACTTGTTAGTATTACTTGGAAACAAGCAACATCACAAATTGCAGATTACTGTGTCTGAAAAGCAATCAATACGGCAGCAACCAGAGGTGATGGATTCAGTTTGCATTGTTCTTGCTAGTTGCACAGGGAGATTCTGGATGTGGGTATCCCTCATGTTTCAGACAGAAGTGATAGGACTGTTGAAGTGAACAGAAACGGGAAGTATTCTGCAGGGTACTTTTACCTACCAAACAACCAAATTGTTCCACAGGGCTGTTTCCACAAAGTAATTCATCTTTTTAATCCATTCCGAGATATTTTAATCACCATGGGATTGATCCTGAACCTTTATGCATAGGTGCCACCGGAGTCAGAGGGAACTCTGGACGCAGAGGGACTGCAGCCTAGAGCCCTATATCTAATTGCGAAGAAGTGTAAATCACTAAAAAGCACCTGGAGCCTTAGCAATTACTAACAGTCAGACAGGAAGCCTTCGTGCTGAAAGCCCCAACTTTGGAAAGTAGCCAGCCAGGAAGAACTGGCTTTCCTGTTAGAAAGCTTGGGAAGTCACCTCGTCTGAGCTAAGTGCTGCTATTTAGTGGGGTTTTCTGTGTCATTACTCATCATTAAACTGATTGTTAGTTAACCCAACATGTTTTGAATTCCAGAGTTTGCTTTAAAGAGTTTCTAATGCCTGCTCTTTTTGCAAGCCACTTATTTATTGTTTGTATTCCAGTCAAGAATGTAGCTCTACAGGGCAAAGCTGGTCTCCTACGAAGAAGTTTACAACCCAGAGCTCTGATGGTACAAAGGCTAGTAGACTCATTGAGTTAAGCACGTGCATAAGCCCTTGAAGAGTCCAGACCTAAAGTGACAGAGGATGGGAGAAAGGAAGTATTATTCACATTTTATACATGGGAAACTGAGGTGGTAAGTTAAGTAACGTGCCCACAGGGATTGTGGCCAAGCCAGGAACTTAACCAAAATATCCTGAGTTCCAATCCAGTGTCTTAGCCACAGGGTCAGCCATCTTCTCATTCAGTTGTATTTTTATATCAACAAGGGCATCGCTTGGAAAGCATGGCTAAAGCGACTGTCCCAATAAATTTGACTGTACATCCAGTAATTTGATCTATGCCATCAAATGCCAGCAGTGCCCCACTGCTATAGATATTGGACAAACTGGACGGTCTCTGTGGGAAAGAATCAATGGACACAAACCGGATATACGTAAAGGGAATATACAGAAGCCTGTTGGTGAGCATTTCAGCTTGCCTAACCACAGACTGACAGACCTGCAAGTAGCTGTGTTGTCACAAACCAGCTCTACAAGCCAAATACACAGAGAAGCCCTAGAATACCAGTTCATCCACAAATTCAGTTCACATGCTAATGGACTCAATTGTGATATGGGCTGGTGGGGACTCTATCTACTTAATAAACACTGAAGGTGCTAACAGCTCCCAGAGTGGTATCTTTCCTGTTTTAGGAATCTATCTATTGACTTTGATTTTTATTTGCTTAGGTCTAAGTACCCATTCTCCAGATACTTAATGACGCTCTGTCTCCCACCCCCTCCCTTTTTCTTTCTCTCCCCCCTCCCTTTCCCCTCTCCTATTTATTTCGAGTTTTCATATCCCCAACTCATAACTCTGGTCATCTGAAGAAGTGGGTTGTGCCCACGAAAGCTCATGATACCATCTACATGTTTCATTAGTCTATAAAGTGCTACCAGACCATTTGTTGTTTTTTTCCAATCAATGATGTTACCCCCATTTGCCGAATGAGCTGCTGAAACACTGCTGGAGAAGGCTGGTGGGTTGTTAAAGGCACTGCATAGGACTCACACTAATTAAGTGTTTCCATGCCAACCCTTTGGTTTCTTTCACTTCACTTCCTGAAGATGCAAAATTTGGTTGAAAATTTTCCAGGCTTATTCCCACCTGAAGATAAGTTAGAAAAGCAGCTAAAAATATGCTTACAGTCTGAGTAGAAGGGAAGTCATGTGTACTTTTTCATTGTGAGAGTCTTGCAGCCTTTCCTGAAGGAGTCTGTAGCCCCAAACAGCTAAAGTTAGGGCAAATGTAGAGAACTAAGCAACAGCGAGAAATGCTTTTGAATACCTTGGTGAGGAGCTGGGTTTAATTCCATTGAAGGTATGTCTACACAACAAAAAGTGCCATTTTAACCCCACTGAGCTAATCCACAGTAGTGAACCTGTGTTAGAAGAGTGGTGAGGACCCAGCAATTAACCTTAACTCTGGTTAGAAGCTGCAGTAAAAGCTTATAGGGGATCTTGGGGTTGGACTTGAGCTGGTGATCAAGTTGCCACATTTTCACTGCCACTTTAACTCAAGTTAGCTAACCAGAGAGCAGAACACGTTTCTTTGTTTGTTTGGCAGTGGAGGCACATGTGGAGTGATGAGCCTTTTGGAAAAACTGATCACACTTGCTATGTGCTTGATGCAACCTTTTAGCCTTGTCTGGAGTGCAGAGAGGAGAGGCTGTCCGTATCTGGCTAATTTAGCTGCAGTATTAAAGACTCCCTCCAACAGACACCACTCTCAGCCAGTCCCCATCTCTTAGAGAAAGGCACCAAGCCTGCACTGGGGGCATCACAGGTAGAAGCTTCATCATCTGCAAGTGCTTCATCCACATCCATTTTCCTAGTTTGTCCCAGTGAAAAGAGCATCCATCTGCAGCCCATTGTTACAAAAGCAACAGGACCAGGGACAGCTTACATCAGGTAGCCATGTGTAGAATGGTCAGCAAATGAACTCACCAAAGCTCCGCACAACCTACCCTGATCCATCAGCTTGTATACCTTGAAACCCCTTGCATTCAACCCCTCCAGCAGAACCCAGCCTACTCTTCCAGTTCCAGCCCAATGCTTTGGGACCCACACTGATTTGTAAGCATATGAGCTATAGGTGAGCCCGGCTGGTCCATCGCCTACCATGCCTTGGGCTTGCATTAACCCCTTCCTTGCCATCAGGGGAGCATAGGGTTCATACAGCCCCTCCCAAGCAAGGTTAGTCCAGGTGCAGAGAGAATAAACCACAGCTGCTGAAGTCCTTACCTCATTCACTGCATATTTATTTTGTAGGGTGGTTGACAAAGGGCGCGTTGCTGCGGGAGGAGCAGAGATACACATTCTGTTGGGCTACGTCTACACTGCAGGGTTTTTGCGCAAGAAGTCTTTTGCGGAAGAGTTCTTGCGCAAAAACTTATTGTGCAAAAGCGTGTCCAGACCTCAAAACGCATCGCTTTTACACAAGAGAGTGTCCACACAGCATGGACGCTCTTGCGCAAGAAAGCTCTGATGGCCATTCACAGAATGGCCATCAGACCTCCTGTGCTTTTTCGGAAAGGTTCTTTTTGCACAAGAAACCCCTACGGAGCGTCCACACATGCTTTTTTGCGCAAGAGCTGTAGCGCAAAAAGGAGTTATTCCTCATAGAAAGAGGTATACCTTCAGGGTATGTCTAGACTACATGCCTCTGCCGACAGAGGCATGTAAACTAGGCTACCCGACAGTCAAAGAATCTGGGATTTAAATATCCCCAGCTTCATTAAAATACACATGGCTGCCACACTGTGCCGGCTCAGCTGATCGTTGGCACAGCGCACGAGTCAAGACACGGATCGGTCGACAGGGGAAGCCTTTCTCGACCGCTCCTGTAAACCTCATTTCACGAGGCATAAGGGAGCGGTCGACAAAGGCTTCCCCTGTCGACCGATCCGTGTCTTGACTCGTGTGCTGTGCCAACGATTAGCTGAGCCCAGCACAGCGCGGCGGCCATGTTTATTTTAATGACGCCGGGGATATTTAAATCCTGGCTTCTTTGACTATGTCGGGTAGCCTAGTTTATATGCCTCTGTCGGCAGAGGCATATAGTCTAGACATACCCACACTGCAAAAAGCCCTCTGTTCTATTGATTGACTATAGATTTTCTTGCACAAAAATGCACTTGAGATATGGATGCTCCACGAGCTTTTGCGCAAAAACCTTGTAGTGTAGACATAGCCTCCGTGTTTAGCCACATCTGTCCAAAAGCTTCCCTGCCCCCGCAAACACTGCACTATGAGAACGGTAGGGTAAATAGGGAGCAACCCAAACACATGGCCATGACAAGGCCTTCGACAAGTATGTACATGCGTCATATTAAGCATTGCCTTGAGCCTTGGTAGGATCAGGACCAAAGCTGAGGCCTACCACAGAGGGGTCCCCTGAGAATCCTTTCCAGCCTCAGTCACTCACCACAACTCCAGAGCCCCTTCACTTGGTATTGGATTCTTCTAGCAGTCCTGTGGCATAAGTAATGTGCATTTACAGTCGATAGCTGCCTTTCCCAATTGCTGCTAGGAAACGGAACCATTCTAGCACTGTGTAGGCCCGTCTATCCCTCACTTTCTTCCTGTCTGTTTGTATAAACCCAGCTGCTGCAAGTGAGGGGGAGGTGTTTGCTTCCCTTTCCAGCAGCCCTTCAGCTGTAGCTCTACTCAGCTAATGGATGAGCTGTCAACTGTCTTTGAATTAGGTCCTAATTAATATAGATGGGTGGGTTGAGCACACCACAGTCCGGAGGTAGTGACAGTGTAATTTATTCATTCTCAAGGGTAACGGGTGTAGCTCTCCATTGCATTCATATTCCCCCAGTTGGTAAACTGCAATAATAGGATTTTTATAAAGGGAAAAGTTATTTATGACAGTCATCTCTCTCTCTCACCACATTCCTTCACATACATCTCCAAACCCACCACCCAACTACATTTTGGACATGTGAATTCCTGCTCATTTTAGCCACTCTTTGTTGGTCCCAGCTGTCATGCTATCGGATTTTAAAGTGAGCAGACAGATCACTGCTACACCCACGGGTGGGGTTTGCCCCAAATTCTGTACCAAGTGCCCCATATGAGGTGTCAAATGAAAGCGTATGCTCTACTGATTCTATGTATGATACTCATGTACTTGTATGATGTTTGTATGTGAAGTTATGAATATGGGCTCTGTACTTGTGCTGTAAATGTTCTCTGTCTGGGAGGGAGCAATATGCCTGGACTGCCTATCGTGAGGAAGGATTGTTCAGTGAATAGCTGGGCTAACTAGCAATTCTCCATGGATAATGGCTCTCGGGAGTGGCCAATACACACCTGAGGGATGCATCTGGAAGTGCCTCATGGCTACTGGCCTGGGAAACACAGACAGGTCACTTGATCATGTAACCAGCTCCAGTTTGGGAGCTACAAGGAATATAAAAATCCCATGAGGCCTTCTCCATCTTGTCTTCAGTCTTGCTACTGATTCCAGATGCATCCTTGCTAGGGACAGAAAACCGGGAAGGATTGCTGACCCATTCTAATACAGGATGTGCACCAGAGACTTCTAAGCTAGCAGTTTGTAACATCTCTGCTAAGAGCCTGCATCACGACCTTGGTGATTGATGTATGTAATGTATTCTCGTTAACAATCATACTCTCAACCTTTTCTTTCTTTTATTAATAAACCTTTAGATTTTAGATTCTAAAGGATTGGCCCAGCGTGCTCTTGTGGGTAAGATCTAAAGTGTAAATTGACCGGGGACTGTGGCTGGTTCTTTGGGACTGGGAGGATCTGTTCAGAGTTGGTGAGATCGGGTTTTATAACCTCTCACCTGTGTGTAAGGCCAGGGGCTGATTGTGGCACGGGGAGAGAAGGGGTCTCTGAGGGGTTTTGCTCGTGAGGCTTCCTGCTGGCCAGGTTGGCAGCTGAAGCGCTTTGTGTGACTGGCTTGTGGCCTATTTGGGAAAGGTCTCCAGTCGAGGGCTGTAAGTAGCCCTGGTTTTGAGCAACTCGCCCTGAGCTGACACCGGCAGCGGTGCCCAGACCCGGCCTAGTCCGTCACACCAACTGTATGACAAGCCTGAAGGAAGCAAAAAAGCAGGTGATGATCTTATAGTTAAGACTCTGGATGAGACTCAAGAGATTTGCATTTCATTCCTGGTGTTGATACTAATGTCCTGTGTGAACTTGAAAAAGTCACCTCATATACCGCATCTATCACATACGAGCAATGATACTTTTCTACCCCTCCGGGGTGATAAGAGGAGGACTTCATTAATGTTTTGAGGTGGTAGATATTATGGTAATGCGTGGAGCCATGTTCAGACCTAAATGAGAAACCACAATGATTTGAAATAGCCATTGGGCACAGAGCAGGAGTGTAATATTTATGATAATTCAGTCATAAAGCCTCCACTTAATGAAAGAGCTTCAAATACAGGCCTGCACACAGGCTAATTCACAGCTGTTTATTGTAAATCACTCAAGAGTTTACATGTCATTAATGGCAAATTAACACAGTTAAACACTTCCTGGATGAAGTACATAGTAAGGACATTTCTTTTATATTGGCATCATTTAAAACAAAACAAACAAACAAACAAAAAAGCCTAAACAAACAAAAAGAACTGAGTTTGGTTTTCAAATTCTACATCCTTTCTGAAAATAACTGGGTATGATTCTCATTTATACTAAGACCATCCCTCTCTGCTCCTTTTGCAGTGAAAGTGGGCACGTGCACACTGCCAGAGCAGGGTGAAGGGAATTTTAGGTCTGGGCTACACTAGAAGATTAGATTGGTTGAATTATGTTGGTCAGAGGTGTGAAAAATGCACACCCCTGAGCGCATAAAAACCACCCCTGTTTAAAGAGCTCTAGGTTGACAGAATTCTTCCATCAAGCTAGCTACTGCCTCTTGGGGAGGTGGAATACCTGCTCCAGTGGGAGACCCCTCCCGTCAGCATAGGCAGGGTCTGCACTGAAGTGGTTCAGCTGTAGCATTTTAAGTGTAGACAAGCCCATAGTGTAAAGGAGAATCAGGCTTTCTGTCTTTAAAAGTGCTCCAGTGCAGCCAACATGAAGCCTTTCTCCTGCACTGCCTACCATCTAACACAAAGGGCGGTAGGTCCCATTAATCTGGCATGCTGCTTTTACAAGGCAACTGTTAAATCCAGAAGCTACAGTACTGTTTAAAAATGTATTTTGCTGTGAAACCAATAAAGGCTGCATGCAGTTGTAACATTAGGAAAAAACAGCAATCTAGATAAAGGCCAGGTTTTAAAGACCTGATAATGAAAGCTGGAAAAAAATGAAGACGCCTATTGTGCAGAAGTAGCTAAAATATGCATGCAGCAGTGGCTGTGACCTGTTAGAATATAAATTAGGTCTCCAAACATTTAAAATCAAAGCTTTTTTTGGGTTAGGACATAGTTCAGCAGTATACATTTACGAGTTACAAGGTTTATGTGACAATGAATGAATGAGCTAGGCATGCCATCAGTTTGTGTTTTGGCTTGTATAGTGTGTAAGCTTTTAACACAAAAGCCTGCTTCGCAAGAAATGAATTTCATATAAACAAAGACGGTGGAGCAAGGGTCTTGCAAACACAAATAAGAAAACAGATTTCCAGACAAACATCCTTTTTAAAACTGGTTTTTCTCCAGTATATGTTTTAAAAAAGCACATTCTTTTCGGTTTGTTTTTATAACAGCATTATCAAGTCCTCTCCCTGTCCCCTCCCACTCTCCCCCCCCCCCCAAAAAAAAAGGTCTCTCAAAGCATGTTTGGTTGACTTGTAAAAATGAAACAAGTGTTCACCTGAACTGCACTTTGAAAGGATAGTTATTTCCTCCATCTTGCCAGGGTTAACATGAGCAAAGGTATTACAGTGTACATTGGACTTCTAACTAGAATGACTAAAATCAAAGATCTAAGATGTTTAATGCTAATATTAAGTAATATCCATTATTTTTTACACTTAATAGTCTGGGAATTTGGACATAAGACAGCTAATAGGGAAAAAAAGGGACTAAATTCACCTCTGATATAAAACCACTGGAGTTATCCCAGAGATTAATTTGGTCCATTTCACTCTTAAAAAAAAAAAACTTCCCAAAGAAAAAATGCACACACATACACACACACACACACACACACACACACACACACACGACAACATAGATTTATACAGAAATATTACATTTTCAAGCACTGCCATCACCAGTCCTCTCTTTGCGGGCTAAGATCATCTCCTTTGGAGCTTGTTTTCGGTCAGTAACCAACCCCAACCAAAACATGAAGTCAATGAACCATGTGGTTGGGTTGAATTTCAAGCCAAGCTCACTGGCCGAGTAATCAAATGGAAAGGTGTGGTGGTAATTGTGGAAGCCTTCACCTAGAAAAAAACAAGAGAGAGATTTTAGGTGCGGTGGCCAATGTGTCGCTGTTCAGGTAGTGATTAGATAGATCAATAGATACCTGATCCCGTAATATGTTTACCCTGGTGTAACCCCATCTGGTACCTTATTGATGTAAAATGTAGAGAGAGGAAAAAGTTGCAGGATTATGGCCTTATCAATCAATTGGTCTCTCTCTATTGTGGAAGCTAAGGGATTTGTATGTAGCCATTTTGAACTTTTGGTTAGCCTAACTCATGCTAACTCTGAGACCTAACAACGCGAGAGCTGTGAGAGACGCTGGTTTTGCCTCTCGCCTCTCTCTTGTGCTTGAGATAAAGATAGAATGCTGACTCTAGTGAAGACCTTGAGATAAGGTGGCATCTGAAGGGAATTGTTATGGGAAGGGGAATAATTGTTTATTGTTATTATATATAAACAGACTGTATATATTGGCTTCTAATTGTTTTGTATTTGACGATCTGCCTAGCAGCAGCTTCTTCCCTTGCAATATTGCTCGAATAAACTGTCTCTGACTACTTGTTGCTCACAAACGCAGAGTGAAAGCTTGTTTTCTTCCACACTATGGCTTCCCTATGTGCAAAAGTTGCACCAGTTTCACAAATACCAGTTTTTATATTGATTTTGTTAAACTGTGTAAACCACGGCGTGGATACTCATGTTAATTTGCGAGTGGTTTACGCTGATGTAGCTTAATTCAGTTCACATGAAGCTACATCTATAGAGACAGAAGGTTTCTGTAGCAAACTTGGTCATTGGATCAATAAAGTGCATTGTGGTTTTGCTTCCCCATTGAGAGGGGGAACTAGAGATCTTTTACTTCATTTAATAAACAATCCCCTATTGCTAAAACACATGCTGGAAAACAAGAAGGAAACCGGGTGCCTACCTCACACAAGTTCTGAGAAAGGGCCAATTAAGGCTGAGACAGGCTGCACAGGGAGGCAGGGGAGAGGAGAAGAGTCCAGGCTGAAACTTTTAGTTAATGAGGGGCAGACTAAGCAGCTCTAAAACCAGCAATTAGAGAGAAAGAAGGGGGCTGCAGTAACTCTCCAGGCTTAGAGAGAGAAAGGAGCAAATGGGAGCAGGATTAGAAGCTCTGGAGGGAAGGAGACCCAGAGGAAGATGGAGGAGCCAGATGGAGGTGACTTAGGAAGCAGCTCAGAGAAAAAGCAGCAAGGTGTGGATCAGTGCAGACTTTGCCCACTGGTTGTAGGGTTGCTGGGCTGAAACCTGGAGCAGCAGGTGGGCTGGGTTCCCCCACTGGTCACTGGGGAAATGGCACAGACTGGGCAGTGGAGCAGAAGACTCCTACTGGACAAATTGTCTCAGGCACTTTGAGACCCCCGGAAGGAGAGGACTTTATTAACTTGGCCAGAGGACCAAGTCTTGAAGAGGGAGCACCTTGAGGAATGGAGGGGCAATAACCTGACTCTGGAGTGAGATAATGAGACCATCTGGAGTATTGCGTCCAGCTCCAGGCTCTCCATTACAGCAAGGATGTGGATGCATTGGAGAGGGTCCTGCGGGGGGGGGCAACCAAAATGATTAGGGGGCTGGAGCACATGACTTATGAAGAGAGACTGAGGGATTTGGGCTTATTTAGTCTGCAGAAGAGAAGAGCGAGGGGGGATTTGATAGCAGCCTTCAACTTCCTGAAGGGGAGGTGCCAAAGAGGATGGAGAGAGGCTGTTCTCAGTAGTGACAGATGGCAGAACAAGGAGCAATGGTCTCAAGATGCAGTGGGGAGAGGTCTAGGTTGGATATTAGGAAAAACTATTTCACTAGGAGGGTGGTGAAGCACTGGAATGGGTTACCTAGGGAAGTGGTGGAATCTCCATCCCTAGAGGTTTTTAAGCCCCGGCTTGACAAAGCCCTGGCTGGGATGATTTAGTTGGGATTGGTCCTGCTTTGCGCAGAGGGCTGGACTCGATGGCCTCCTGAGGTGTCTTCCAGCCCTCGGATTCTACCATGGGGTGAGAAATGGAACGGGGGGAGGGTGGGAGGTATCAGACTGGTTGTAAGTTAATCCTCAAATGTGGCCACAAGGAGGCACTGTGACAGGAGTGATGCAATGTGATTTTACAAGGACATCCCGGATGAGAACTAGGGAAGAAGTTCCCTTTCGGCTCGATCACAGCGGAGAACTGGCCCATTCCAAGGCTGTCAGAAATGAACCCGAAGGATCCACCGTTGAGAACAGTTCGACTGCTCGTGGAGGCAAAACAAATCTCTTTTCAGCTCAGCAGCTCAATGCCTCTAACGGGGAGGTGTGAGATTTTTTGTCCCACACGTGCTATAAGCTAAACTGGTTTCAATGCTGGTTCCAGTTTCCTGTCCCGACAACCGTTGGCAGCATCCAGCCCAGCTACGTAGACAGGACATGCTGCTGTCAGCCAGAACCCCACCCAGGTATCTAAAGAAGAAAAACACGTTTAGCATTCTGAGGGCAATAGTCCAAGCTGCAGGCTCCCTGTCAAACGTCTTGCTGCTGAATGGATGTCTCCCTTAAGGTTGCAGAGAGAATTGTAACACTTCTTTCTAACAGGGCTTGAGTCATACACTGGTAGAATTCTTAAGACAACTTTAAGAGAGCGAGTGAAAAATCAGGCAGCAGCAGGGAGCCGAGAAAACCTGCAATGAGAGAGCGCGCAGGAGACAGGCTGAGGGTAGAGATAAGCTCCCTGACATCCTTTCTATTGCTGGAAAAACTGTACATCCTCAGTGGCAGCTAACAACCCTTCCTTTCATTTCATCATAACCTTCCTCTCACTGAAGTACTTGTTCAAGAGGACTGTGCACAGGCCCTGACTTTTGCATGCAAGGGTGGCTGACATTCACGCATGACATTTACATGTGGCAATGGTGTGATTGGCTGTAAAAAAGCCAGTATGTTAAAATAATAAGGAAGAGGATAATCGGGTGACATGAGGTTTCACTTACTGCTAGGTTAGCGCTGGGAAGTGAAAAATGTCCATTTTATTGGCTAGAGTAGCAGGTCAGAGCCTTGACTTGGGACATAAGGTGGGCCGGTCAGAATGCAGATGTATTGTGATTAAAAGGGGAGGAGGAGGAGCAGATAGTCTGACAGTAGGAACAGCAGAAGTCAGATTCACCTACACTTGTGCATGATGAATACAATGGCAAAAATAGGTACCTTATAGGAGGAGCCTAAATCCATATTTAGTATCTAAGGGCAACATTTTTAATGAGTTTCCAACCCATGGCAACATCTACATCATCACCTATTGCTGTTCAAATGGGAGGGACTGTCCAAGGAAATGGAAAAGCAGAAACAAGAAACCTGATTTCTGACATTTAAACACCCCAACACACTGCACAGGACCCTTAACTAGACAGAGGCAGAAGCAGACAGCAGAGAGCAGTACAAACTAATGCTGATGATGATCAACGCAAGATTTGTTGCCAAGAATAAACACAAATCAATATACGACCTCATCAGTGACAAAGCGCCCAGTATAGCCTGCATGCTCGAGACCTGGCTGGAGGACACTACAGCAAGCCCTGAGCTAGGACACCTCATTCCCTCCAGGATACTCAGTACATCACAGATGTAGGGAAAGGACACGAAGGCAGGCGGCCTCCTTTTCCTTCTCAGTAAACATCAAAGGCAAGAGAGATGCCTCAGGTAAGACAGTTTTATTTGAATTCCTGCATCTGGCAGATGAAACCAGAGCCAAAGCTAACATTGGTTTTATACTCATTTACAGACCACCACAGATTAATAATTCATAAAGAAGTTCACTGGCCCCTTCCTTGCCGGAGATGGTGGTGAAATGCCTAGAAGATTTCAACGCACACATTGACAAGGCTACAGATGCCAAAGCCCCCAAACTCGTCCCCTCACTTGCCTCCTGTGGTGGCGTTTGCCCATCCCGTCACAGGAATGGGGCTATTCTGGGGTGCGGTTGCGGCCATCTCACTAGTCCATAAGTCTCTTTATCCCTGCACAACTCTAAGTCCGTAAGTCAGCCTGCCCCTCCCGGGAAAAAAGGGCCAAAGTCAATAAGCCTTCTCAGCTTCTGGGTAGTATGGCCTAATAGACAGAGTCAGGGTATGTCTATACTACAGCGTTATTTCAAAATACCTAATTTCGAAATAGTTAATTCAAAATAGCTTAGTTCGAAATAACGCGTCTACACACAAAATGCATTTCGAAATAGCGTTTTTGTATTTCGAAATAGCATGTCCACACTAAGCGGACGTTGAATCACATTTAATGCTGGTTGGAACCAGTTCCGGCAGGGCATCAGGTCAGAAGTTGCCTTGTGGCCAGGGCGGCCAGCAGGGCACCCTGGGAAGGGCTGGAGGCCCCCTATTTCGAAATAAGCATCTACACAGCGCTTATTTCGAAATTGGCACTATTCCTCATGGAATGAGGTTTACCAATTTCAAAATAAGCCCTCTGCTATTTCAAATTAATTTCGAAATAACGGAATGGCTGTGTAGACGCTAGGATAGTTATTTTGAAATAACGGCTGTTATTTCGAAATAACTTTGCTGTGTAGACATACCCTCAGTGAGTACCCTTGCTTCAGGGCAGTAGGGCTTAACAGCCCAAGTCAATAAGCCTTCCTGCCTTGAGGGTAGTATGGCCTAATAGCCCCTGGTAGGGGGACCCGGGCATACCCTGTTCCACTGGGTCCCGACCCAGGGCCCCGTGAGCAGTGGGGCTGCCTAACACTCCCTCTTGGCAGGGAATCCGGCTGAAACACGCCGAGAGTGCCTGGGTGGAAGAGGCGGCTCCTGCACCCTCCTTGGGCCGCTTCCTACCGGTCTGGCTGGGGCGTCATCCCATGTGGCAGCTGGGTCTCCCAGCTCCCTGGCAGTGGCTTCTCCCTGGGTCTCCATTGGGGCTGATTTGTGGCAGCTTCCTGGAACTTCAGCCCCCTCTGTCGGGTATGCGGGCTGTAGCAGCACTGAAGCTCTGTGTAGAGATCCTTCCTCTCCGCTGGCCAGCCCAGACTGAGCTGCTCTCTGGCCTTTTATACTGCCCCAGCACGTGGAGCATGCCCAGTCTGGTTGAAGGGGAGGGACTTCCTCTGCTCACAGGGTTTTCACCCCTCCTGTTCTAGTGCGGGGTATGCCCACCCCGTCACACCGCCTTAGGATTTAAATGGATCACCACCTCTGCTCCAACTCATGTTGACTGGTCAAACCTTGGACTTGTTTTTTGTCCTAGATGGCAAAATGGAGGACATCACAACCCAGACACTGTCTTAGATGATCATCTCATGAAGGCAGTGGTCAGACTCGGAGACCTTCCCGTATTCAGACAGTAAGAAGGTCCAGTGATCCTGAGTCAGCTATGAAGACTCATGGACTCCAACAAATTCCAAAGCCTGCTAAAGGACAAGAGCTCTCCATCCACAGGACAGGAGGCCGAGAACCTAGCTGCCATTCTATAATGGCTTCCGCCACTGGCACACAGTTCCATCCTCCCCATTGCTCACACAGATCTTGGGGTTTACTGACACCCTGTGCTGAAATATACTGAATTCCTCAGAGCCTATGCTAAAGCTAAATTACAAGCCAAGAGAACTTCCTATTAGCCTCCATTGTGGCTGTTAAATCCCATCCCAAGTAATTATCCAGGATGTTAAACAGCTTCATTAATCCTGAATGACTCAAACCTGCTTTGGAGCTGAGCAGCAAATGCTTTGTGGAACTATCACCCCACTTCTCTGAAAACATCACGCACCATTAAGAAGCCTTCTCAAGCAGCCAGGATCCACTCCACCCACCAACCAATAGCCCACCTGCATTCCCAGAGTTAACTCATTAAGAAGTTCTGGACACCTTAAAGGAGTCTCAGTTTAAGAGCTGTGAATACGACCTGTGCCCTTCCTGGCTTGTGAAAGAGTCTTGAACAACTGGTGCCACTCCTGAGTGACATAGTCAATGCCTCATTCGGAGAAGGAAACTTCCCTTCCTCTTTCAAACTTACTCTAGTCCGACCATTGCTGAAGAAACCCACCCTGGATGCTTTGATCCGAGACAACTACTATCCACTGGCAGACCTCCAGTTCCAAGCTTGTAGACGGTCTCATGCTGGATTCAGACCAGGACTGCCCTAGTGGCACTGTTGGATGATCTTCTCCTGCCAATGGACAGAGGTGAGAGACATCCATTCTCATCCTCCCAGACCTCTTGGCAGCATCCTACAGTGTTGACTGAGATTCTGTTATCTCACCAGAGAAAGATGCAGGGATCCAGGGTAAGGTGCTGAAATGTCTTAAGCCCTTCCTGGAGGGATCCGTCCAACAAGTAGTGAAGGGAAACGGCACCTCGACTACCAGATCACTCACATGTGGAGTTCCACAAGGATCAGTTCTCTCTTCGATCCTTTTCAGCATCGGCATGCAACCATATTCACACATGGCCACAGCACTACCATCAAGATGGCTTAGAGCGTGGATGAGATCAGCTCATGGGTGAAGAACAGCTGGCTGAAGCTGAATCTGAGTAAGGCAGAGGTGATGCTAGTAGGCAGAGGAAAGCATCTTGAAGAGCTTGCAGCTATGGGCCAGTCTTCATTGGCTGAAGATACACACCCACAAATGGTCAGCTCAGTCCATAGTCTAGGAGTACTCTTGGATCACTTAGAGACACTGAATTCTCACTTAGGTTAAAAAGAGTTACTCACGGATGCAACTCTCTCCTGGGCTAGGAAACTGTCCTGTGCTGGCGGATGAAGACCTGGCCGTGGGCGCAGGAGTGAACTAGTTCTGAACACTGCAGCATACAGGCTACAATGCCACGACAAACACATCAGATCTCTCCTCCACTCTCTGCACTGGCTTCCCACAGATTTTCAAATTAAGTACAAGATCTCAGCCCTTATTTTCCATGACCCAGGACAGTAAATGTAAATGGCATGGGATGACGACTCTACGCTCCTCATGCACAATTGCACTCTCGTAAGAGAAAAGCCTGTCTGAAGGAGACAGAAGTTTCTGCGGAGGCCTGTCTGAGATGTGGAATGAACTCCCCCAAGGAATTATGGGCCATCGCAAACCTCATCACTTTCCACTCCACATACAAGGCATGTTTCTCTGATCTTCTCTAATCTAAAAACACAGCAAGAGGGATACAAGGCACATCACTGCACACACACTCGTCCCTCGGGGCTGAGGATGAGAGGGCAAAACAATATGTGCCAGATGTGTAGTGATGTTGCTTAATGCACATCTGGCGGGTGCTCAGGCACTAAAGTGCTGAGAGCAGTTTAAGAATCACATGGAATATAACAGGCTTCAATGGAAGCTATGGAAATGGCTGGTTTTCAAGAGTGCAGCATATCCAACTGCTCCCACTGGGATCGACAGATGTTCCCAGGTGCTCAACATTTCTTCAAATCAACCCAGTTACTTAGGCACCTAAATACATGAACTAGGGGAGATTTTCAGAGGCACAAAGGGCAGATAAACACTCCATTTCCACAGGTGGCTGGAAACCTAACTGCCCCCTGTGTCTTTTAAGAATCTTCTCTGCAGTCACCTAAGTTCAGGTCCATTTTTTTGAAAATCTTGGCCAGAAGCAATGGCTTTGGATAGTGGCCACGATGGTTTTGGGGCACTGCTGCTGCTAAGCTTTGGCTGCGTTTTATCCCATGACTGTAATAATTGTTTCATAACTGAGTGCCATGGGAGGGCATGGCCAGTTGGTGAAATGGATTTAATTTCGTGTCCCTTATGAGACCGGGCTCAGGTGTGATAAACACACAAGGGAATCTTTACTTAGGATGTTAGACTTCATGGCCCGGGAATTGCCCAGCTATCTGGCTCACAGACTGTGCTTAGCCTGCCTAAATCCTGCCCAGGAGTAAGCACCAAGGACCGGCTTGCTGACTATCCTATGCATATGGTTCTAGTGGCTGCTCTGTTTGCAGTGAATCTGACTGAGAGCTAGAGGTTGACAAAGCACAAAATAACCCAAGTTAAAGCATCAGAGAAACATTTTGCTGGGTACTCACCAATTGCTCCTAAAGTGACAAATGGATTCTGCCGGGGGCCGATGTACTTGTCATAGGGCCGATTGCCATACATGTGAGCTGCGCTGTTGACCAGCCAGGTGACGTTCAGCGAGACGGTGTAACGAAGGATGGAAGCAAGGAAGTAGGAATTCCACAGACTCTCCCCCCAGATGTACCAGGGCACCAGGGTGGGGATCACAAAGCACATGAGCACCACGGAACTCTTATAGTACCTACAGGAAAACAAAGGGACTGGAATAACAGCATGACTGCGACAGGAGGGGGACTGAGGGTTACTAAACTGGACTAGGATCCGGGATACTTGGGTTCACTGTCTGTGATTCCCTCTGTGGCTTTGGGCAGGTCACAACATCTCTCTGTGCCTGGATTCCTCACCTGTAAAATGGGAATAATAGTTCTTCATTTGTCCTACTAGTCTATTTAGATGGCAAGCTTTTGAGGGCAGGACTGTCTCTTGCTATGTGTATGTACAGAGGCTAGCACCGTTGGACCCTGAGCTCATTCAAGGCCTCTCGGTGCTACTATAATATAAATAATAATATTATATGAAAAAATATGTTTCCAAAGTTCCTGTAACTTCTCCTTTTCTCCAAACATTGTCTAGAGCAGGGCTACTCAACACACGGCCTGCAGTGCAGTTTGGGTTTACGCAGGGCTCAACACACAGTCGGCGGGTGGAATCCTTTGAACATGGCCTCCATTGGGAACACGCTCCATAATGGCAAGTCAATATAATGGTCTTCTGTTCATATGCATTTTAGTAGTTAAATTCCTGGACTGTCATTGCTCATTAAAAGTGCTGTTCTATGGGTGGAAATGGGATAAATATTGCATTTTATTAATATCAGCAGAACTGACTTAAATGGGGCCTGTGTGTTGTGTAGTCTTGCCTTAATCTTTGTCTTCAATCATGCCCATCAGTGTGACAGAAGCTATTTGCATATATTTGCATATACAGGACTCGACGATTGTGGCGAAAACCACTCGCCAGCCCCGCACTGCGCATGCGCAAGACCCGCACTGCGCATGCGCGAACCGCTGGTGAATGGGGCGACCGGCTGAAATCTACTCGCCATGGACGAGTAGATAAGCGGATTTGTCGAGCCCTGTCCATATATATTTGCATGTACATGCAACCAAACTTCAGTTGCGGCCCTTGGCATGTGCTATGAGTATCATTATGGCCCCTGGGGCTTCCAAAGTTGAGTCGAGCCCTGTATATGCAAATATATGCAAATAGCTTCTGTCACACTGATGGGCATGATTGAAGACAAAGATTAAGGCAAGACTACACAACACACAGGCCCCATTTAAGTAGCCCTGGTCTAGAGCTATTTACCAGGAAATACATCTGTATACTTCACTGGCTATTGGGCTGGTTACTCACTTGGGGGTGAGTCGAAATAACAATGTGAGCATCTACACAGCAAGTCTGTTATTTTGAAATAATTTTGAAATAACGGACGGCTTATTTCAAAATCTGTAAACCTCATTCCACGAGGAATAACGCCTCTTCTGAAAGAGCTATTTTGGAATAGCAGTAGTGTGGACGCTCTACTACTGCTGGTTCGAAATAGCTCCTCATAGGGCCATTCAAACTGATTACTCCCCAGTGACTCCTGGGGCTCTAAATCGAGGTAGCATGTCCACAGTAGGGGAGCCTGCCTCGGACTAATTTTGAGACTTCCCTGTGGTGTAGACGTGCTATTTCAAAATAAGCTATTTTGGAGTATTTCTTCCAGAATAGCTTCTTTCGAAATAAGTGTGCACTGTAGATGTACCCTTGGTGCTGAACCCTGAAGTTTTTACTCATCTCTGATGGCCCTATGTGCTACTAACTGTTGCCTAGTGGATAGAGCACGGAACTAGCATTAAGGAGGTCTAGGTTTAATCCCACTGGCCTGCTGCATGACCTACGGCAAGTCACTTTGCCACTCCATGTCTCTTTCCCCATGCGTAAAGTGGAGATAAGATGAGCTATGGATGAGAAGCACTGTATAAAAGATAGGTATGAGCACTATTATACCAAAAAAATGTCACTGGAAAGGAACTGCCGCTGATGGGGAGCCCTGCAGATTATCAACTCACTACAGCAGAGAGAAAACAGTCTAAAATCTAGTTGGCTTCCCAAACTGAAACAAATAGCGTCACAGCAGATATTAGCTGCAGCCAACCACTGGGATCTTAATCTATTTTTGCACAAAAATTGTACTCATTTAAGAATGGCATTATTTAAAGTAAATGCAATTTGCCCTCAATTTTACCTTCAAGTGCAGTTTTCTGCTTTAGTAATACAGAGAACACTCAGAAAATTTCCAGAAACAACCCTGCACTAAGAAGATAAAATCAATTTTTCTTTCTTAAAAGCCTGTTTCCTCCCCTCTTCCTTTCTTGCCTTTGCAATTATGTTTCCAACAGCCTTCTCCAAAGAAACGTGTGAAGATTAATTACTTATGAGCAGCCAGGCTAATACTTGCTTGTTAAATGTCAGTTTTTCTGTTCTTCCACAAGAATGTTAGTAGTGGAGCGGTTGGTACTTTGGTTTCAGCTCTCTCCTTGCCTATTTGTCAGCTGCTGTCAATAGGCTACCTGGAAGATGTGTCAGCTTTTAATGGTAAACTGAACAGGCTGACTAAGAGGAATAATTAAACGACTTTGCTGAAGGGGAAAAATTACCATAAAATTGCAGCTGTTTTCTGTCAGAGTGAAAATTGCATTCAATATTAATCTGCCTACAGGGAAAAGACAGGTAATGTCAGCTAGGCCGTGAGAAGGCTGAAAGCAGTGGGGGAAGCTCCAGATACATATAACTTGCTTATTTTGTGTTTCAAAGGGGAAAAGCACTGAGTCATTCAAGGGTCTATGACAGGAGAGTATTTAAAGCCATAAATTATAAGCGATCAAAATGCTGGAGATTAAACCGTACAGAGCAAACCTCTCTGAGTACCCCTGAATTTTGGGAAAGTTCCACTTTGGCTGCCAGCTTTGCAAGTGGGACCGGTCTCTATGAAATGCACCAAACACCACTTGCCCTATGCCCTATATGGCTATTACGGTACATCTGCTGGGTTGGACCGCTCAACTGTGTGTGTGTCAAAGGCACTACTACCCTAACTGCCAGTGAAGATTCTTCTTGAGCGCCACCGGTAGGAAACGCAGCTTTTGGAGCAGGAATACAGGCATTCTCTCCCCACTGTGTGAATAAAAGTCCTAAGAGGACTTCATTACAATACGTAACAAAGTTCTATCTAAACACACTGATGAATTTCCCTAGTAAACCTCAATTTGCACTGGCAGCGGTCCCATGCCCTTAGCTTAGTTAAACACTTGAGATTTGCAATAGGATGTACTGAGAACTTTGATGCTAAGGAATTAGCACAGACGCAATGAGAGGAGAATTCTCATGTTTGTTGATATCTTGGTATTGAAGCACAATGAGCATGTTGGCCATTGGCACAGTTTTTATTTTCACTTCCACTACTCAGATTGCAAAGGCACAAACTCGTGCATAAAGGAAGAAGAAAATTAGAAGATATGCTCTAGTGCAAGCAGAAGTGAAGGGCAAGAATTATTGTGTGACAGCCTATGGCCTATGTTAGAGATCTGACCAGACCATGCAATGTGAGAAGTGAAGCAGAATGCTAAACTAAGCCAGGAGGCAGGCAAAAATAGGGGGGGGGGGGAAAGGAGGGTGAGTGGCAGAAATGTGACAGAGGAGGAGAAAAGGAGCCAGAAAGCCATGTGGTGTGATTATAGATCCACCAGATAGAAGAGCAGCAAAGAGGACAAAAAGGTAGAAAGACAAAGAAGAGAGACAGATAGAAGATAATCTGCAATATTACCAGATGGAGAACAGGCCAAGGATTGCTGAATAGGCTGAAGACTAAACAAAATCAGGGCAAGAGAATTTAAAAGTGCCACAGGTAGGCCTGGCTAGCAGGGTAATGCCCTGTGTCACACAGGGACTCAGCACTAGAGAATGAGCTGTGGCCTGTAGTCAGGGGCAGCCCTAGACTAGCTGCCAGCAACTGGCGCCCTAGGCGAACCATGCAATCGGCGCCCCCCCCCCCCACCAACCCCAAGGGCAGATATAGACTGAGGTTTTTGGTTCTGTGCTCGGGAGAGGGGGGCTGGGGATGGAGTTCTGTGGCTGGGGGCCGGGGGGCTGGGGCTGGAGTTCTGTGGCTGGGGGCCGGGGAGAGGGAACAGGGTGCCAGTGGGGGGAGAGAGTCCCCTGCACCCGCCTCCTACGAAGATTCCCCCCCCCCCGAGAGAAGCTGTCATGCGCCTCTCCTGGGGCGACCCCCCTTCCAGCGGCGCAGGGGAAGCCGGCGCCTGCCTCTCCCGGGGCCGACCCCCCCTCCCACGGCGCAGGGGAAGCCAGTGCGTGCCTACCCCAGGGCTGACCCCTTCTCCTCCCGTGGCGCGGGGAAACCCCACGCACCTGCTCCCCCGGGGCGACCCTCCGCCCCCCCCCCCCACGGCCAGAGAACCCCCGCACGTGCCTCTGCTGGGGCCAATCCCCCGCCCCCCCTCCCCATGGCAGGGGAAGCTGGCCAGCACTTTCCTTCTCCGGGGCAGACCCCGCCCCCCCGCTGTGGCGGGGGAAGCCGGCACGTGGCTTCTCCGGGTCCGACCGCCCTGCGGTGCAGGGAAACCCCCCTGCGCGCCGCCTCTCCCAGGACTTCCCCCCCCCTCCTGGCCACAGGGAAGCCGTGCTCCAGGTAAGGCACCGTAAGGGGAAGGGGAAATGGAAGTGGCAGGGTATTTGGAATTTGGTGCCCCATGTAACTTGGCGCCCCTAGGCGGCTGCCTAGTTTGCCTATAGGCACGGGCCGCCCCTGCCTGTAGTTTGTCCTCAGCCTGACAGGCAAAGGGATCCTGGCTCAGAAGCTGAAGGAACTGGGCTTAGTCTGCAGAAGAGAAGAGTGAGGGGGGATTTGAGAGCAGCCTTCAACTTCCTGAAGGGAGGTTCCAAAGAGGCTGGAGAGAGGCTGTTCACAGTAGTGACAGATGGCAGAACAAGGAGCAATGGTCTCAAGTTACAGCGGGAGAGGTCTAGGTTGGATATTAGGAAAAACTATTTCACTAGGAGGGCGGTGAAGCACTGGAATGGGTTACCTAGGGAGGGGGTGGAGTCTTCATCCATAGAGGTTTTTAAGTCCTGGCTTGACAAAGCCCTGCCTGGGATGATTTAGTTGGGATTGGTCCTGCTTGGCGCAAGGGTTGCACTAGATCAGGGGTTTTCAAACTTTGGGTTGCGGTTTGTAAGGACAAGTTGCTAGCTGGCCTCAAGATGCTTTGTTTACCTACACCTCCTCATGTACAGGCAATCACAGCTCCCATTGGCCATGGGTCACTGTTCCCAGCCAATGGGAGCTGCGGAAAGTGGTGCAGAGCAGGACACCACTTCTCACAGCTCCCATTGGCCGGGAACTGCGATCCACCACCAATGGGCATTGTGATTGCCTGTACCTGAGGTGCGCAAGTAAACAAAGCATCTCGCCCTTACAAGCAGCGACCCAGAGTTTGAAAACCCCTGGACTTATATGACTCCCTGAGGTCTCTTCCAACCTTAATCTTCTGTGATTCTACGAATTGCTCAGGGCCACAGGGGACACCCCCAGGGGTGACGCATGGGGGACACAAAGGGGCACATGCAGGAGCAGCCTGAGGTGGGCTGCAGCAGCTGGCGCCCCAGGCGGAAGGCACGATCAGCGCCCCCACCTGCATGGCCATCAATGGCCGTGACGTAATCACAGGGCGCCCCGGCGCCACGTGACGTCATCATCGGGCGCCCGAGCAGGCGGCGCCCTAGGCAACTGCCTAGTTTGCCTAGCTCACAGGCTGCCCCTGGGCACATGCCCCCAAATGCCATGGGTGGGAGAGGCAAGGAGCTGGCCAGCAGAGCCTCAGGGCAGTCCAGGAGAGGACTGATGACCACAGCAGGGGTCGCCCCCCACACTCACTGTCAACATGGGGGAAGCAGAGCAACATGGCCCCAGCTTGCTTTGCAGTCCCAGTGAGCTACTCGGGGGATAGCACTCACCAGCAGGAAGACCCCTGCTGCCGGCATCAGACTCCCGGCCCTCCTAGTCCCCCAAGACACGCTGGCTGGGGGAAGAGGCCTGGTGGGGGCAAAACAAGAGCAGGGAGAGACGGGCCTAAGATGGAGGAAGGTTGTTTTAGCCTATCCCTGGGCTCAGAGGGGGTCACATGGTCCATGGTCCCCTGTGTCCGCCCTCACCCATTGCCCATGGGCACCACAAAGCTGTTCAGGTTTTGGCTTTGGCCCCAGGTAATGGGGCTTGGGGTCCAGGCTCAGTCCTGCTCAGTGGGGCTTTGGCTTTCTACTCTGGGCCCTACAAGTCTAACACCAGCCATGCTTGGCAGACCCCTTGAAACCTGCTCACAGCCCCTCAGGGGGCCCAGATTGCTGGTTATGTACGACTGCTTTACACAAGTAGTCTCATTGCTGTTAATGGCGTTGACTGTTCATGGGGGTACATTACTACTCAATGGGCCAAGTACTGCTCTGTGTTACACCAGTGTAAAGGTAGAGTAGCTCCATTGAAATTAATAGTATTGCTCCAGATTTACATTCATGTAACTGACAGTGGAACTAGACCTAGGTGAGTAAGGATGTCTCCTAATCTGGCCCATTAGAGAGATACAATTTCTCCTTATTATTACCAGACGTCTTTGTTTGTCAGGAACTAAACAATAACGTTTCCATTCTTAGAACAAACTCCTGTTGACATAACAGGTTTGTGTTCCTGAGAAAAAGAAAATTTAAACTAAATTCACTAGACTAAATAATCCAAATCTGAACTGACAAATCCAAAGCATTGCCACTTGACAAGACAATCTTCCTTGCACAGAAACGTACCTTCTGTCACAGTTATATAAGCGAGGTCCCAGACGGGATATGATTCACTCAAGCAAAGGTAAGAAGCCAGTGTTGGAAACTCAAAAACACGACAGAGGGGACTTTGCAAAGTCCCGTGGAATTCTCTGCTGCTCTCCAAAAAGACTGAGGCATTGTGTCAGTTTCCTTGGGGCAGTCCCACTGACCAGGGATTGATTCAGCCCTTCCTGGGGATTTTTGCAATGCAAAGACAAGGCAGGACTTGCTTGACTGCTCCCTCTTCCCAGTGGCGTCCAAAAATAACACCCTCGTTACCAGACAGAATTGATCTTGTCTTGCTTTCAGGGCCCTCCTGTGCACACACTCCCTGCTGGGAATATTGCTTCATCACACCCTGGGCTGTGACTAATCAAAGAAAACACAGAATCATAGAATTATAGAATCCTAGGGCTGGAAGAGACCTCAGGAGGTCATCAAGTCCAGCCCCCTGCCCAAAGCAGGACCAATTGCAATGAAATCAACCTTTCCTTTCAACACAGGCAGAAGCATCCAGATCAGTATCCCCTACTGTAGTGATGATAATGGACCAGGGAAGGTGCAGTTTGGTCTGTACTAACCCAACAGGCCAAGCTGATGGCCTGTCATTGTACAGAGGAATTAAGGTACTGGGAGAGGCAGCAGTTCAGCTCGACTGGACCTGTGGTCTGGGTTGGTGATAGTTCCGACAGAGGGATATGTTTTATTCCCCAGTGAGGCTGCTGCTGAAGATTATGGTTACTGGAGGCAGTGATATAACCCAATTAAAGGCTGAAGATGCACACGCTTTTTTGCGGGGGGGGGAGAGGCGGCTTTATGGCATCATTTCCTGGTGGTTTGGAAAGAGAGGAAGGTAAGAATGGGGCCATCTGCTCTGGCAAGGGGGCCTGGGAGTAAAAGCCTGCAGCACCAGTATCCTTGCACCCCACAGGTCAACGGTGTGTGTGTGGGGCCGGGGGGAGGATACTATTTCCAAACAAGTTTAGGGAAGGGCACGTTGGGGAGGAAAGAAAAGGAAAGTATAAAATAACGTATCACCAAGAGTCTTAGTGAACCCGCATCTCCAACTCTCGTCTCCCCCACCCGCCTCTGCTCAGACCCCTCTCGGGAGCAGTTCCATAGCCTTCACTTACTTTCTTTGAAACCGCACAACGGGGTCATCCAGCAGGTCGGTGAAATCCAGCTTCCTGCCTTTTTCTATGACATCACGATGCTTGCGGACAAAGAGCCAGCCAATGTGGGAGAAGAAGAAGCCACGACAGGCATTGTGGGGGTCAGCGTCCGTCTCCGAGTACTTGTGGTGCACCCGGTGGTCTCGACACCACTCGAAAATGTCATTCTGTACAGACAGCAAGAGGGGGGAAATATAGCCTTGGCATAATGACTTTGGTAGCACCTTATCTCCCCACCTCCCACCAGCCATATTTGAACCACAGAATGGTTCTCTGAATCAGCGAAGAAAAATAAACCATGTCAGATTAAATCAGGAACTGAACCCACTGGGGTGGGGGGAGACAGGGGTTCACTAGACCCTGCTGCTTCCTCTAGGAGTTTCCTTCCTCAGAGGAATCAGATCTGCCATGGAAAGGAAGTGACCCTGTCGAAAGGAATTTAGGACACTATATTCCTGGAGCACTGTGGAGCTCAGGGTGTCCCTGTCTCCACAACATTCAGGGTATGTCTAGACTACATGCCTCTGCCGACAGGGATCGGTTGGCAAGGAAAGCCTTTGCCGACCGATCCCTTATGCCTCGTGCAACAAGGTTTACAGGATCGGTCGGCAAAGGCTTTCCTTGCCGACTGATCCCCGTCTTGACTGCCGCTTTGTGCTGACAAACAGCTGAGCCTGCACAACGTGGCGGCCATTTTTATTCTAATGAAGCGGGGGATATTTAAATCCCCGCTTCATTGATTATGTCGGTATGTCTAATGTACATGCCTCTGTTGGCAGAGGCATGTAGTCTAGATATATCCTCAGGTATGGATTCAGCCTCTCCTAAAGTTGCTGGACTCCAGAGATTTTATGGAGCCCATTATAGAGATGAGGCATGTTGTGAAGTTTAGATCTAGATTCATGCTTCCCCAGGCATGGGCTGTCACTTAAGGCCATTATAGGTTGCTGTTGTGGGGAGAAGGTAGGAAGCCAATTCCAATTTGGGGGTGTTGATTCAGGCCCATCTCCAATCCTAGTAACAAGGACACCAAGGAATTTGCTCAGTGTCAGAGAATAACCTCCCATAGTGGCAGGTGCATCAAATGTATCCAGGTAAAGGCGAGAGACACTGGTGGTGCTGAAATCCAGACAGTGTCCATCTAACAGGGTTGAAGGAGACACTCAACAAATCTGCCCTGATCTTGTCCTTCTTAGTGATTTTCAATAAGCCATACTGGGAAGTCGCAGCTGCTGCAGGCCCACAATAACACATCCCTTTCCGCATGGACATTCCTCTTCTTCAGGATGCAGATTCACTGCCCTGGGAAGCCACATGAGTTTTCAGAACCCAGAGCTGAAAGAAATCCAATCCCGTTTCCCTGTAGTTATGCAGATCAGTGGCTTAGCAGGAGCTCATCTCTGTGACAGAGCTCCTCAGAGAATATTTCTGAAGATGATTTTCCCTGCAGGTCTCGGAGTCAGCAGCATCCGGCCTGGAAACAGGTAACTCCCACTCTAACAAACCACGCTGCTGTTAAACTGCCGCAAGAGATGCCGTTTGGAGGATGACGGCTTCTTTCTGAGTTCTGAGCAATGGAGCCAACATCACTGTGGTGCTCACAAATCAAATGATGGTGCCTTCTCTTTACCATCCCACACATCATCCTCCACCTACCGCTCACAAGCATCAACCTCTCTAGCAATGGACACAGCACAGAGAATGGGTCAGACCTTGTGAGGTACCAAACTACCTTCTTCTTCCATTGAACTCATCACAAGTTCAGCACCGTACAGGATGGGGCCCAATATGTGGCAGACTGCAGTAGCTTATCACCAAAGCAAAGCTTCAACAGAATTTTAAACTCCTCAGCTACCCATAGCTTCAGCACCAGCAAAAACTGCCCATAGATATACTAGGAAATTAAGGCTCAGCAAAGCCAAGGATTATTTTCACTCACCTGTCTTTTGTCATTAGTTTTTTTATTACTGTCTTGAGGCCTTTGAGAGAGTGACTTGAGAAGTTGTTGTGAGCTGCCCAGCATGTGCTATGTTTGTCTTCCTCCCAGAAGATAGGAGGGATTTCATCTGCACTAAGTGCAAGCTGGTCGCTATATAGGAAGAGAAGATTAAAGGACTAGAGGCCCAAGTATCAACCCTACGTTCCCTCAAAGAAGATGAAGACTTCCTCGATAGAAGGCAGCATTTGATACTACAGGCACAGCAGGCTAAAGAACCAGTGAGGGCAGTACAGAACAAGGAAGAAAACTGGTAGCATGTAACTCCAGGAGAAAACAGACAACTCAGGTATCCCCAATTTCACTAGAGGTAAGTACAGGGCTGGCCTTACCATGAGGTGAACTGAGGCAGCCACCTCAGGTGCCAGATTGTGGAGGGGGTGCCACTAGGACCCAGAGAATTGAGACCTTTCAAAGTTTTAGCCCAAGCGAGGGGGCATGGGGGCGTCATTTGAGCTCCCCGCCTCAGGTGCCAAAATGTTGTGGGCTGGCCCTGGGTAAGTAACTGCTTTCAGGCTCTCTGCGCAGGCACTACGGAGGAGAATGCTTTGGCAGAGACCCCTCAGGGAAGGGAACAGAAAAAGCCCCCATCGACTGGAAGGCATGGGATGCATAGTCCTAGGAATGGGAGTTCCATGACCACCACCCCCAAGAGAAGAAGATGGCTGGTGGTGGTTGGGGACTCCCTCCTAAGAGGGATGGACTCATCTATCTACCATTCAGACCGGGAATCTCGAGAAGTGTGCTGCTTGCCTGGAGCTAGAATTCAGGATGTGACCAAGAGTCTTCCAAGACTGATCAGACCTTTGGATCGCTACCCCTTCCTGCTTCTCTATGTAGGAACTAATGATACGGCCAAGAATGACCTTAAGTGGGTCACTGCAGATTATGTAGCGCTGGGAAGAAGGAACAAGGAGTTTGAGGCACAAGTAGTGTTCTCGTCCATCCTCCCTGTTGAAGGAAAAGGTCCAGGTAGGGATTGTCGAGTCTTGGAAGCAAATGTGTGGTTGCGCAGGTGGTGTCGGAAAGAGGGCTTTGGATTCTTTGACCAGGAGATGTTGATCTGGGCACAAGGATTGCTAGGAAGAGATGGGATCCACCTAATCAAGAGAGGAAAGAGCATCTTTGTGGGCAGGCTTGCAAAGCTAGTGAGGAGGGCTTTAAACTAGGTTTGTCAGGGGACGGTGACCTAAGCCCTGAGGTAAGTAGGGATGTGGGATACCGGGAAGAATCACAAAGAGGAAGGAGCAACAAAGGAGGACCCCTGATTCAAATGGAGAAGATAGGACAATCAACTAGTTATCTAAGGTGTTTATACACGAATGCAAGAAGCCTGGGAAACAAACAGGAATAATTAGAAGCCCTGGCACAGTCAAAGAACTATGATTTGATTGGAATAATGGAGACTTGATGGGATGACTCACACAATTGGAGCACTGTCAGGAAGGGTGTAAACTGGAAGAATAGGCAAGGGAGAAAAGGAGGAGGAGTTGCACTGATGTAAGAGAGTAATATGATTGCTCAGAGCTCCAGTATATAGAGGGAGAAAAGCCTGTTGAGACTCTTTGGGTTAAAGGTCAGAGGTGGGAGCAACAGGGGTGATGTTGTGATCGGTGTATCCTATAGACCACCAGATCAGGTGGATGAGGCAGACGAGGCTTTCTTCAGACAACTAACAGAAGCTTCCAGATCACAGGCCCTGGTTCTCATGGGGGACTTTAATCACCCTGACATCTGTTAGGAGACCAATGCAGCAGTACACATACAATCCAGGAAGTTTTTGGAGAATGTTGGGGACCTCCTGAGGTCTCTTCCAGCTCTATGATTCTATGAACTTCCTGGTACAAGTGCTGAGGGAACCAACCAGGGGCCATGCACAGCTTGACCTGATGCTCACAAACAGGGACGAATTAGTAGGGGAAGTAGATATGGGTGGCAACCTGGGCAGCAGTGATCCTGAGATGGTAGATTTCAGGATCCTGATGAAAGGGAGAAAGGAAGGCAGCAAAATACACACCCCAGACTTCAGAAAATCAGACTAACTCCCTCTGCCTCAGAGAACTGATGGGTAGGATCCCCTGGGATGCTAACATGAAGGGGAAAGGAGTCCAGAAGAGCTGGCAGCATTTAAAGAAGCCTAATTGAAGGTGGAGGAACAAAACATCCTGATGTGCTGTAAGAAAAGCAAATATGGTAGGCGACCAGCTTGGTTAGCAGTGAAATCCTTGGTGAACTTAAACACAAAAAGGAAGCTAACAAGAAGTAGAAACTTGGACAGATGACTAGGGAGGAATATAAATACATTGCTCGAACATGCAGGGGTGTAATCAGGAAAGCCAAAGCACAATGGGAATTGCAGCTAGCAAGGAATGTGAAGAGTAACAAGACAGGTTTCTTCAGGCATGGTAGGAAAAAGAGGGTGACTAGGGAAGGAGTGGGACCCTTACTGGATGTGGGAGGTAACCTAGTGGCAGATGATGTGGGAAAAGCTGAAGTACTCAATGCTGTTTTTGCCTCTGTCTTCACAGACAAGGTCAGCTCCCAGACTACTGCACTAGGCCACGCAGGACGGGAAGGAGGTGGGCAGCTCTTGGTGGAGAAAGAACAGGTTAAGAAGTATTTAGAAAAGTTGGACATATACAAATCCATGGGGCCGGATTTAATGCATCCGAGGGTGCTGAGGGAGTTGGCAGATGTCATTGCAGAGCCTTTGGCCATTTGAAAACTCATGGAGACTGGGGGAGGTCCCGGGCGATTGGAAAAAGGCAAATGTAGTGCCCATCTTTAAAAAAGGAAAGCAGGACAATCCAGGGAACTACAGACCAGTCAGCCTCACCTCAGTCTCCCCAGAAAAATCATGGAGGGGATCCTCAAGGAATCCATTTTGAAGCACTTGGAAGAGAGGAAAGTGATCAGGAATAGTCAACATAGATTCACCAAGGGCAAGTCATGTCTGACCAACCTGATTGCCTTCCATGATGAGGTAACTGGCTCTGTGGACATGGGTAAGTCAGTGGATGTGATATACCTTGACTTTAGCAAAGCTTTTGATACAGTCTCCCACAATATTCTTGCCAGCAAGATATGAAGGTCAATTAAATGGCTGATGGCCAAGAATGGTGGTTAACACGTTTACCTGCCCCGTGGGTCAAGCATAAATTCTATAGCCAGAGTTTTCAAGAGTGGGCACTTAATGAGGCACTGGAAGGGATTAAAATGCCATGACTGATCTGATTTTCAGTGGTCCTGAGCTTCCACTGTCTACAATGACAGCTGTTGGGTGCTGAACACCTCTGAAAACAGGGCAGGCCACTTATTTAGGTGCGTAACTATAAATCTGGGCTCCGAATTTTAGGTGCCCACATTTGAAGAGATTACTCTGTGCTCTCATCTATAGCAGTGCATTAAACAGAGACTTCTCAGTGGAGTGGCCTCCTCTTCTTTCCCCATCTTAGTTACTTCCAGGACACAACACAGAAGGTGATGCAGCATACGGCATCCAAAGTAGAAAGTGTTTTAGGAGGGGCAATGGTACCACTGCAGCTTTCTTTTCAGCAGGAGAACAGAGCAGACAGGCAGCTGGAGAGTTCTGTGAAAATTCCAGAGCAAGACAATAACAAAGATAGAGTTTATGTTTCACCATTATTGATGAAAAATGCAGTAAGTCCAAGAAAACAACTGTATAGGGCCACATTTTGTGAACCGAGAAGCTTCTGCTGCCAAAGTTCATAGACAGTTTTGCCCTGTATATCAGCTGTTGACTTCTGAGAGATTGTACGGGGTGAATCAGTTCTGCTGAGGGAGATCAAGCCATAGAGCCAAAAAACCTGCCTCAAATCGGTAAATGAGAATTTCGTCACGCTGAAATTGTATCTGGGAGACTTCCCTGGCTGTACATAAATAACCTCTTTTGACCTCCATTCCAGCAGAAAAATTAAAGAACAATGAGACACAAACTTGACCATTGTCTCCATGCTATAGTAATGTGAGACAAAGTGACATTTATATGGGAATGTAATAGTAACCACTGGAGTCCTGATTCCTGTCATGTGACAAGGATATTAGTTTTTCATAACACTAACCTATGCCAGGTGACTGGAACCAAGAAATAGAGACAAGTCTCTTCGCAGCATTCCTGTATGTCGCACCTTTATTACATGATGTCAGAAGAAAACTAAAGCTTTGGTGAAAATGAAGCATATGAAATCACCTGAAACTCAGTCTGGCTAAGAACAAGTAGAGATAGTTGCATGGCTTCCAAATTTCTCTGGAAGCAAGTGGCACTGCAGAGAAACCAGAGAGGGTGAAATCCTCCAGACTGCTACAAGGGCAGGTTTGGAGACATTGAAATTTTACATTACACTCCAGGGAGCACGCTGCGGCCTGAGCCTGCTACACAAAGTCATTTACAAATGCCAGGCATCCACAAGAACAACCCAAGGGGAAGGGCGCATTTTCTTTACCAAATGAAACTATTGATCATTATATTAGAGGGCTATGTAAAGTTATTTTTGGCTTAGTGGATAACCAGGTCAAAGCAATTTTAGTGCAAGACATTAACTTGGCTCTGCATAGAGCAGGGGACATTTGCAGAGCTAGAGAAAACTGTTCTTCCCCAAATGAAAGTGTTAGTGAGCTTTGAAAGAACTGACGCGCATCTAATTAAAAATGTATAAAGGCAGACTAGAAGGGCAAATAAAAAGAGAGACCAGAACTGTTTGCAATCACAACATGATAGATAAAGAAGTATAGTGTCCTACATGTAACTGCAGCAAACATTAGCACACATGTGTAATAAGTACAAGAGTAAAATGCATACCCGAACATACAGCTAGAAGACAACACTGTGAGAAAGATGCAGACCAGATTTCTCTGTTGGGTCTCTTAAAAAGCTTGCAAAACTAGGTTTTCTAGCACAGTGGTTCTCAAACTTTTTGGGCTCCGGAGCCCTTTACATGCGTAAAAATTTATGCGGAGCCCCAGCAGTCCACTGATTGTATGTGTTGTACCTATCAATGTTTCCAGTTTGTCAACCTCGTGGAGCCCCTGGAGATGTCTCGTGGAACCCTGGGGATCTGCGGAGCACAGTTTGAGAAACACTGTTCTAGCAGATTGGTGTGTGATATAGGAAATAAATGAGCTACAGTGAAATACCATTAGATGCTGCAGCTGAGTGCAAGTAATCAGAGCCAAATGGCCAGTGACTGCCGGATGTTAAGTTTAGAACCATAGCTTGTTTCATACAGTAGGCACAAAATAAACCCATGTGACAGAGTCACCGTGGCACAGCTCATAAGAAGAGATATTACTCAGCGGGGTCTGACATAGTGAAAGAAAGGAGTTGAAGTAAACACGACCCGGGCACTGCTCCATTTCTGAAACAAAAACAGTGACCCAAGAGTAATTCTAGAAGATGGATGGTCAAGAGAAACAGCTCAGCCACCTCCAAGCATAAAAATCACCTCGGACCACAGAGATGAAATTGCTGCAGCTGATAGGACTTGTGCAAAACACATCATGTCACAATAGCACACAGCGCTGGTTGAGACATGTTTACTTTGAGATATTAGACATGATGGGATGCTATAGCTCCTCCTATGTTACTTGCTGTCCCTGTAGGTAACATTGGGCAGTGGCCAGGAAGCATGGCAACCATGATAGTCACCCTGTCACTGACTGGCTGGCCCTTTAAGGGGAGTAGGGCTCCACATGGCCTGTGACCAATCAGCTACTTCTCCACCCCAGACATTTGATTCTGATTGGCTAGATCAAATGGCCCTGTTCACTTATAAGTGCCAGCTGGGAGGGGGTCATGCAATGCCTACAAAAGGTTATGAGAGCGCAATTGATAGAGGGGAGTTGCAGAAGAATGTCTGGTTCCTCTGGTAGGCCCTGGAGAAGCGTAACTCCAAGGCAGACACCTGGAGAAAGACTAAGGAGGGCTGCAGGAAAGAGGCTGGCTCTGTGATGGGGCTCTGGACGAAGGGAAATTCCCAGAGGGGGGAGAAGCCCAGAGTCACTGCTCTAAAGGAGAATGGGAGAGAGCGGAGCCAGGAGGAGCTTTGTGTTTATGTTGCACTTGGTGCTGAGGGTCCCTACAGCTGGGGAAGTTTGGGGGGGGGACTGAGGCAGGGGAGTAGTGCAGTGGCAAGCCACATGTGGGTGGCTGTGGAGGCTGACCCTGCCACAGATCCCACAGCTGAGGTAAAGCTGGTATAACTTACACTGGGTGACCTGGATTGGTGCTGTTCTGAAGAAATGGGGGGTGCAGAGGCAAAGTGCAAAGCCACTTTTAGGTACCCCACTTTCTGAATTTGGACCGTATGCTCCTCAGTCATCGCTGCGTGTATCCAAGCTGAGTGTATCCAAGTGTGAAATCTGCAGGAGCATTGGAAGCAGAATTCAAAAGAACCCCTGAAACCATGACAACCCTGGTCACCCAGATCCAAGATGGACACAGGTCTACAGCAATGAAGTGGGGGAAATTTCCTCTGAATAGTGGCTTCCTGTTCCACTGACTCTTGAAATTGAGCTGTTGCCCCACACACCAAGCAGCAATGTCACAACACTTTGGAGGGCTGCTTTGCTTCAGTGGAATGGCAGAAAACAGCCTGCGCTCATATTGGATGCGTCTACACATCACCCTAAACTCGAAATAAGATACACAATTCGCACTATGCAAATTGCATATCTTATTTTGAATCTATTTCGAATTTGCTTATTTTGAAATTTGGCGCGTCTACACAGCACCACATTTCAAAATAACGCGCTATTTTGAGCCATTCCTTATCCCCGTGCAATGAGGTTTACCGGGATGGTGAAATAGCGTGCCCGTTATTTCGAAAAATGTTTTGAAATAATGGGTGGCTTGTGTAGATGTGGGATAGCTATTTCGGGATACCTTTGGTATCCCCAAATAGCTGTGCAGAGTAGATGTACCCATTGGGAGCTAGGGCAGTACGATCAAAGCAAACACTTCCTAAACCATTTTAAACAACAGCTCTGCTGTGAGCTTTGTAATGGGAGGAGAGATTAAGATTAGGGCTATCTAATTTAGAGAACAGAATGAATAAGAGGCACCATGACAGAAGCATCTATATATATATATGTGAGTATTTTAGAGACATCTGTCTTCTGTGAGTCTGTCTGTCTATGAATCCGTTTGTTCAAGAATTCCTTCTAAATGATAACAGCTAACACAACCATATTTTGTATGCAGCTTTGCAGCTTCCTCTTATCCAAGCTTAAAGCAAGGTCCAGGTTTGATTGTGTGAGGAAAATGGGACGTGCCTGGAATTCGATCATTTACCATAACATGGAAAGGGGGAGGGGCTGATAGGAGGGACGCGATACTGCACAGTCGCCGCATGAGGCAGCAAGTGCGGGGGAGAGCTATAATGCACAGTGACCACTGGGGGCAGCCGCACCAAGAAGGGAGTGGCCAGTTGAGGACAGGACTCGCCATCTTGCCAGCCACTGACCCACGTAAGTGGCCTCCCTGCCTCAAACCTCTCTCGCTGGCCCTTGGCCCCAGCACGGGACCGAACCCCTTGATGCTGGTCAGTGTTTCTTAAACTGTGTTCCGCAGCACACCAGTGTGCCGCGAGGCAGTCGGAGGTGTGCCGCGGAGAACAACAGAATTAAAAATGGCTGCCCTTAAAGGGGCAGGCTACCTTTTATGGAGGAAAAAAAACCCAAACAATACTTTCCCCCGACTCTTTTTTTTTCTCAATAACTTTCCCCTCAACCCGTTTTCCCCCGACTTTTTTTTTTTTTTCCCTCAACAAAAAATCCTTGGTGTTCCTCATAAAAAAAAATTATTGTTTGGTGTTCCTCGGTCTTAAAAAGTTTAAGAAACACTGATGCTGGTAGTCCTGCTTCTATGAGGAGTAAGGGAAGTCAAAGGGAGAGTGCGCTCCTGTTGACCCCCTGCTGTGTAGACAGTACCAAAATTTGAGTTAAGTTACTTTTACTTATGCAACTTCAGCTGTGTAGTGTATCTTAATTCCAACTTATCCATTAGTGTAGACCAGGCCTAAGGTGCCACAGGACTACTTGTTGTTTAAAAAAAAATAAGTGTTAAGTGATGCTGTGTGGCCTAGTGGCTCATGCACAGGTTTTCAGGATGCCTAGGTTCTATTTCCAGGTTTGCCACTTCATCACTTCATGTCTGTGGGCCTCAGTTTCCCCATCTGTAATATGGGGCTAACGATCCTTCTTTTGTAAAACTGCTGATGAAAACCATAAGAGCTTGGTTTTGTTGCTGTTATTTTAGTAATTAAGATAAAAATATGCTTAAAAAGATATTATAAGCCAATCTTTAGTTGCCTGGGTTTAGGAAGAGACTGTATTATATTGGCATGGTAGCATGTAATTGTCCATCTTGGAGGTTTTTACACTGTGCTCTGCAGCACTGGTACTAAACACATTCAGAGACGATACAGGGCAATATGGACCATCCCTCTGACCAGGTCTGCCCTGGTTCTGGATCAGACAAAATACAGCCCATGGATGCTGCGGGGAGCCCCAGGCAGGCTCCCTGCTTCCTTGCCCCACCCACACACTGCTCAGAAAAGCAGCTGCCGGGCCGTTTCTCTTTCAAAACTATGAGCCCATAAAGGAGGGGGGAAGGCTTCAGGAGCTGCCCCCACCCTCATCACAATCCCATTGGCCGGTTTCTGGTCAGAAACCGGCCAATGGGAGCTGCCTGTTTGAATAACAGACAGCACACGAAGCACTACCCTCCTTCCTCTCCCGCTCGTAGTTATTCACACATGCACATGGCCCTCCAGCCTGGGCAGGGGTGGGGCAAGCTGCCTGCTTGTGAAACGTGCTGGGCTGATGGCCTGGAGCTTCATAGGTAAGTCTCCTGGCCAGCGCCTGCCTCTGGCATCCCAGGCCCTCCCTTCCCCAACCCACTACCCCCCCACTCCTGACCCCTACTCCAAATACCCAAACTCTGTCCCTCTCCTGCACCCATATCACCTCCCAGATCTGGCACTCCAAACCCCTGCCCCAGATCACAATCCCCTCCTGCCCTAGGTCACAACACAACCCCCTGCACTCCCTGCTGTACCCCACTCCCTTACCCCAAGCTCCCTTCTGCACCCAACCTCCATCCCAGCTCTTGCACCTCCTCCAGTAATATCTCAGAAGGGTGCAGCCCTCAACAGCTTTCCAAAATGTTAGCGTGGCCCCTCCATCAAAAATTATTGCCCACCCCTGCTCTGCATGGTGAGTATAAACAATAACTGCAGCCCTGCTTCAGCACTGAACAGAAACAGAAGAGACCCTCGCGCTGGCTTGAAGAACACTGCGCAGAGACTGAAGATCCCATCTGGCAACCACATCCCTACCTGAAAAGCCATGGAGTTAGCTGCAGCCAGGAATATCCTCAAAGGCAGCTTGGCTTTGTAGGACCTGTGACTCCATAAACGATGCGCACCAGCGGTCACTCCCAGAGCTGTCATCAGGAAACACAAATATGCTGCAAGACACAAGTACACGGATTGGTCATGTCAAGGGTCTGTTTTTATTCTTCTCGTGTATGAAAAAAATTCTTTCCGCTCTCTGTTCAGCCGCACTGGTAGACAGTGTTGCCTAGTGGAGGGGGCACAGGACTGGCAGTCAGGACAACTGGATTGTACTCCCAGCTCTGCCAGGGACCTGCTCTGCGATCTCGTGTCGCCTCTGTCTCTTCCCTTACCCTTTGTCCACACGGACTGTAAGCTCTTCAGGGCAGGGACCATCCACACTGCCGAGCACAACAGGCTACTGACATTGGTTGGGGCCTCTAGATGCTACTGTAATAAAAATGGCCTCTAAGAAAAGTGGATTAATTTGTTCCATTCTGCACTGCACTAGAGGAGCCATTAACGTCCCTTCATTATGCTGGGTCGGAAGGCAAGCAGCAACCTTTTTGAGGGGCCCCATCCTCTGCATCCCAGCCAGGTCTTTAGTTGAGTCTAAACTGTAAATCGGTGGTTCTCAACTGTTTTAACCCATGGCCCACCCTGCTCAATGCAAACCTTTCCATGGAGCACCAGTCAATCACCCACAATGACAAAATGCATGCATGACAGGGTGGGGGTGCAGGGTTCCTGGGGGGAGGTTGGGTGCAGGAGAAGGGTGAGGGTGTGGGGGCCTGACTGGGAGGTTGGGTGCAAGAGAAGGCTGAGGGTGTGGGGGTCTGACCAGGAGGTTGGATGCAAGAGAAGGATGGGGGGTCTGACCTGGAGGTTGGGTGCAGGAGAAGGCTGAGAATGGAGGGTCTGGCTGGGAAGTGGGGTATAGGAGCAGACTGAGGGGCAGGGTATCTGCACAGGAGGTCAGGTGCAGGAGTGGGCTGGGGGTGAGGGTTTGGCTGGGATTCTGGCCAATGGAAGCAGCGGGAAAAGCCTCCAAGTGAGCGGTTCCCTGCACTGTGGTTCCCCCAGTCAGGGGGAACGGGGGCGGAGGAGCAGCAGCATGCAGAGCTGCCTCCTCCCCCCACGAGCTGGACCCGGCCTGCAAGGCTCAGGGCTCCCTCCTGCAGCAGGAAGCCAACCTCACAAGGAGGTGGGGGTGGGGGACTGGAGGTCATTACAGGCTCCCTGCTGCGGGAGGAGGGACGAGTCAATCAGTGAAAGTAACTTAAAATTTCTTACAGGTACTGTCCTATTGCAACTTGGGAGCTGTGCACCGGCACCCACTTACTTTCACCTGTTGGCAAGGCTCTACCCATGGCCCACCAGCCGGATGGTCATGGACCACTAATAGTCCACGGACCACACTTTGAAAACAACTGCTGTAGATAAAGATTCTGTCAGAGTTTCCATTGTAAAACCTCCATACTCAAGAAAGACTTCATAAGTTGGCAATAAAACTCCACTCTCTGCTGAAGCTGGACATTCAAGGACTCTGAGCTTGCAGGCACTTTTTTCTCCCCATTCAAAACTCTTGAGTGTGCACTTTCCACTTCTGGCCCAGACAGCGACAAAATGATAAGTTTTAAAGTGTGATTTTTTTTAAAGCATCTGAAACAAAAGTTAATGTCAATGCTTTTCCTTCCCACCCCCAATCTAGGGGAGTTTTTATGTGCCTCTGGACTCTGTCCAACTGTTTGTTTTCTTCTAATTTCCGTTATGGAAAAGACAAATAGCACTTAATGGAAAAATATAGTTTCCTATAGGCCTTTTGGCCCATCCTATAGAATTCAGCAGAGAATTGCATCCCTGTTATGGCATTCTGTGTGATAGTTTAAAAAACATCCAACCCCACAAAGGCTCTCATGGGCTGTTACATTTTATAGCATAACTAGCCAATTAGCCCGTCATAAGATGGGATTTTCAGGTCTCTCCTCCACGACGATCTTCTCTCCTGAGCCTCCGGTCTCTCGCTCCGTCTCTCTCTCTCTCTCTCTCTCTGTCCTCCTCCTACTGCCTCCCCCCCCTCAGCTCTCCTCCGCCTCCTGCCTCTCTCTCTGTCTCTCTCTTTCTCTTCTTCTCCCCCTCCTGCCTCTCACTCAGGGGACCGCGGAGCCCAAACAGCCGTTTGGGCTCTGCGCTCTCCGTGCTGCATGGGGACCATGGAGCCCAACAGTCACTTGCGCCACTTGCTCCCATGCGGCGGCCTGGCTGAGCGGTGCAGAAGTCAGCCAAGCGCCATGGCGGGAGGCGAAGGGGGGCGGTGACGTTCACAGCCAGGGGGCGGGGCCTGGAGCCGCTGTCATGCCGCACATCACCGCCCCACCCCCCTTCACCTCCCTCCGTGGGGCTCAGCTGACTTCTGCGCCGCTCCGCCGGGCCGCCGCGGGGGAGCAAGCAGCACAAGCGGCTGTTTGGGCCCCGCGCTCCCCATGCAGCACGGGCCGCCCAGAGGGAACAGCCAGCATTTCAGCATTACAGAGTCACAGACACTGGGCTACTATTTATAGCATAATACCTATAGAACACTATTACATTTCTACCGCACTTCACTGGTTTCATTTCCATTACATTCCATAAGATTTTTCTTTGTGGATTACTTTCTCCAATACCCTCCAGGCCCTGTTTCCATGGTGACCTTCCTTCTGGCAGAAGAGGGTAGGAAGGATCTTCACTGTGAGCCCATCAACTCTTCTCCGATATCAGCTGGCAGGGTCACCTCAGGGAGAGGTGATATGGAGGGCAGCATAAAGAGAAGAGATTAATTTCTTCACAGTGGTTTGTACGATCTGACAAAAGAGGCAGTGTGGTTTAGCAGCTAGGGCACTGGAGCAGTAGTCAGGCCCGGAGTCTATTCTGGGCTCTGCTACTGACAGAGTCTGGGCAAATCGCTTCACCTCTCAGGGTGCCTCTATTTCCCCTTCCACCTTTTGTTATTTGGATTATAAACTCTTTGGGCAGGGACTATTCTCCTAGCACAATGGAGCCCTGATTTTTATTTTGGCCTCTACTGCCATAAAAAAAACAATAAAAGTAGGAGTTGATTGAACAAGTGCTAAATAAAAACATGTCCCAGCCCCTGCCAGTCCTGGAAGCAAGAGACCAACTTGCACACTTAACCATTAACATACTGCCTTAAATCACCACCACGCTGGCACTACTCTTCCTTTCTTCCCTGTGGGGTCAAGCTTAAAGTTATGCACCTAAGTAAAGTAGTCAGTAGTCACGCACTGGCACTTACGTGCTCAACCCCTAGCAGGTTCAGTCAAATGCAGTTCAGATCCTATGTGTTCTGTGCGAGCCTCAGCTCGTCATCTCTTTTCTTTTAAACGTAAATGTTTCATGTTGATTTCCCTGCTAAAGCTAAAGCTTCTGCTGTGTCCAGGTGACAGGAAATATACAACAAATTTTCCTTAATTTAATTTACAAAAGCACAGTTTGACTCAGTTCCATTCACTCTTGTATGCGGGGACTATTTCAGACTTTCAAACCAGGAAAGGGCCTTTTCTTGTGTCATTCACTCATCCGTCTCCTGATGCCTTACTCTTTGAAGCTCTTGTTATTATCCCCAGTATTTTTTAATTCATTTGTAATAAATACTGCATAGACTAGATTGTTTTGTTACAACAAAAGAGAAAAGGCTCTGAGATTAATAATGCAGAGGCACAGCTCATCTGCTGGGAGAAAGCTGGGGAAAAGGCTATTATATAAAATCCATACAAATTAGACCAGTGTTCAAAAGCTAAATCCACTTAAACCTTCAAAATTAAAAATGACCCAACTGCCACAATCTATGGCATTTTAATCTTTCTTAAACAGAAGGCACTTATTTCACAAAACAATTTCAAAGTGTAGACTCAAGCAGGCTTCCATTCAGCTCCAGTTCCAACACTGTCCATTGTGTTGAGCAAGGCCGTCACCGTGCTGGGAATACATGTGTGTATGGTGATTATGCCTATTTCAATTTTTGAATAATTTTATTCAAACAAAAAGGAAAGATTCCATCTGCAAGAGGTGTTTTGTATTACTAAGAATTTTAATATTAATCTTCCCTTTTAACAGAGAATGTTAGATGTCAGTATGCCATGCATTTCCTCTTGCCAGGAGTAAACACGCATTGCTGTGGTTTCCTATTTGTGTTTATCTCATACTCAGCAGCAACCCCTGCATTGTGGTTGCAAGGAAATTAACCCAAAATATTGGTGAAATTGACTAACCGTAAAACATCTACACTTCCAAACTGCAAAGGTTACGACACAATCTGGAAAAGATTGCAAAAGTATCTATTCACTGTATATTCACAATGGGTGAAACTGTAGCATCAAAAGTTGTGACACTTCCCAGGGCACCATGGCTGCAAGTTATCTTGTTGCCACCTGCCTCTAGTGCAAGATTATCTTGCTTGTGCCTGGTGGGTGTTAATTCCCTACCACAACCAGTCTGTCAACTACATAGGTATTCTCCTCTAGGCTATAGCAGCCCTGCCTTTGCTCTCAGACTGAAAACAGATGCAGGCCCTAAGTCCATTGACTTTTCTGGGCAATTGGAATGGTGGACAATTGAGCAACACATTATCAGCTAACCAGAGAGGGTTGAGAATTCCCCCAGGCTTGAATGGGCTGTCACCAAGGCAGGATATCCTAGTGACTCACTTTTACTTCAAGACCATAAGGGCATGACGGTCAATACTGTTACATTAGTCCTTAAAATAATAACCGTACATACTTCTTAGAAAGATTATGAGTATCTGTAAGTCACAGGCTTTCAGCAGAGACCAAACATGCTACCCTTGGTGGATAAATGCCATGAAAGCAGTGTATTAGGTTGAGTGAATTCAAGTCTGAGATAGGAGTTGCTTGTAAAAAACTCTGACCCCTTTGCCAGTTAGTACCCATGGACTTCTGTGTCAAAGGTAAAAGGAACAAAAACTTAATTTGGAAAAATGTTTGCAGATTCCTGGTGCTGATTTTCACCCATGCAGTCCCATTAAAGACAACGGACCAAACAGATTTCAGTAGTATAACACCAATAATGGATTTAGCCCAGTTTATTTGTGCATTGTGAGTCACCATCACACTCAATTTGGCCCTAAATTAGTTCCAGTTTCCATGTGCCAAACCAACATAAGTGAAAGCAAACAGAGGGGTTTTTTGGAGAGGAAGGGGTGTTGGACACCAGTGTTGGGAGTGTTGAGAACTGGACTATGATACTGAAACAATGGCCTTTGCTGGCTTTCAAACTTCCTCTAATGCAGCCTAACACAAAATCACGGGGAAAACTCCCAATTGACAGACTTTGGCTTTACACATCACAGACCTGACCCCTTTCTATGCAGGCTTTTAGACTACACCTCAATCCCTGGTGCTTCCTCCCCTTTGTCTACCCTGAGCCCCACACCGTGGCCTCTTACCAAGCTATGGGGGCCAAGTTTTCAGCCCTGGTTAGGACCTCTGCTGCATTGGCTCAGGAGTCTTTTAAGGCCCTGGTTCCACTCAGCTCTGAAGCATGTGCCTTTCTTTAAAGTCACGAGCGGTTCCATCCGCTGCCATGCTTAAAGCCAGGCACATACTTAAGTATATCTCTGCATTCAGCTTGGCGTCTGATTCCTCAGAGTGGGAATCAAATGTTAATTAAATTTCTATCATCCTTCCCACACATCATTGTAATGAGAAGAGCTGCAAAGTATCAGGTCAGGAAAGATGACGGCGTGATGAAGAGTCCAGACTCTTTAATTCTCACTCTAAGCTCTTTGAAGCTGGCTCTGCAGCCTTGTTCTAATTCTTTGCACAAGGCTTTTTTAATGAAAAGGACTGGAATGTCTATAAAATTAGACCAATTCATGCTGATATTTACCACATAGTAACCTGATAGAAGACACTTTGCATGGTACAAAGTGTCTCTAAAGGAAGGCCTTACAAATTGCCCCAAAGCTTGCCATTATGGGAACACGTGTAACAAACAGGACAGACGGCAGATCCTTTTTATATAATAAATAACAATATATTGCCCAGGATCATATGGCCTTTGTATCACTGTGAAAAGATATTGGTCAAAAGTTTGTGGACACAGGTGTTTGGTTCAGCCCTTTTTACCAGAAAGGCAAATCATGAAATTTGGATCTAGATTCACATTTTGAAATAAGAGCTGCCCCCCCCCCCATTTCAAGTGTGGCTGACGTGGTGTTTTTGTTTGGGCCCACCTCTAGTATGGCATTAATGGGTACAGAGGTATTGCTGAAAGCAGCAGCAGCTGAGACTTCCATCTAACACAACGAAGGGACACAATGGCTGATCACATCTATCCAAGGTCAGCATCTTAATGGTGCTCAGGTGTACACAATTGGAATGAAAAACACCTCGGTTCAGAGGGGAATAAATTCAGAACACTAATAGGGATGTAAGTGACTCCTCGACTACCCGATAAGCAAATGCTTATCGGGTAGTCAAGTAGGAACTCGACTAGTCCCCCCACCCCCACTTGCTGCCTCCGTCAGAGAGAGCTGGTTCCCCCAGCCCTGTCTCCATGGGGAAGGACGGCAGAGGGCAATGAGGAAACGGTGTTAGTGGGGATTGAAACAGTTCCACTCATGCTGGTCCCGACTGCTGCTCCTCTCCCTTTGAAAGAGTCACGCGCGGGTTCCCGCTACCTCTCTCCCTTTGAAATGTACAGGAGCCGCGGGCAGCTCTTGTACATTTCAAAGGGAGAGGCGCAGTGGGCTAGCAAGTGCCCCCCATACCGACTAATCGAGTAGTTGATGGAAATTCTGTTGACTACTCGATTAGCTGATTAATCGAAATTAAACATCTCTAGACACTAACAGGAGGATTGATTTTCCTTGTCAAGTCACTGTTTATTTCCGTTACTATCCTGGGTGCTAGACAGACAGGTAGACTATACTGGACCAATTCTCAACTGGTGCGTTTTGAAGTAGCTCCATTTAAACCATTTACGCCAACTGGAAATCTACCCCTTAGACTTTGACACAGAGGTAAACGGCAACAGGGACCCCCGAAGAAAGTGTGTGATGCTGACATAGTACCAAGAACATGAATTTTCAGACAAAAAGAACGAGAATATTGTGCTTGTTGGCTTAGTGCGGGTGGTGCCATCATTGCCCATCAATACGCTTGGGCACTGTCCATACATCCCCTTCACATCCAAGTGACTTCAGGGACACCCAATGGGCAGAACTCTCCTTAGGAATTATGGGCCCTACGCAGTACTATTAAACCAGTGGCCCTATACCCAATGGCTGCTGGGGGGAGGGAGTGATGATTTTTTAGAGGTGAGATTTTATAATCTTCAGCAACACACAAATGAAATAATTTTAAAGCAAAATTTAAACTAAGGTCCTGTTGATTCACACAGTAAATTCAAAAACGGACAGGATATACCTGGGGTCAGCTTCATTACCACGTGAATGGATCTTTCACAGATTCAGGGTGCTGCTGATCGCTCTGGCTGGCTTTTTCAGTGTTAAGTTAACTAGATCCTCTCCGGAGGAAGCAGAGCCACAGACCACAGATAGGAAGAGTGGATGAGTGGACATGAAGACCCAGTGGTGCCACAAATTTTGGATGCCCTTCGCAGCTGTATATTCTGTGTATGGGTAAGGAGAGCCCTGCCAATGGGTATAAGCGAGAGAAGGATTTAGCCCTTCCACTTTTCAGGAATTACTTCATCCACCACTGAAGTGCAGTTACTTGGAGGGAAGAATATGGCATTTCTGTAGCAGTGACTAGCAACGCTGCACAGCAGGGAAGGCCAGGAAGTGATCAATGCAGTATCCAATGGAAATTTTAGGGGCATTTTTTGGAGGCTTCATAGGCAGGGACCTCAGGCTCCTCATGGGATCTTTAATGGTCACAAGTGGTCAGGGCTTCACTTTGACAACTTGGATGACAGCCAGATTAAAGAAAAAAAAAAAGAAGTGCATTGAGGGCATGATCCTGCTAGGTGCTCAGAGCCCATGTCTCCTAGGGACATGTAGGGTGGTTGAAAGCTGATAGCACCTCTCAAAACTGCTCAGCACCTTCCAGGAACAGGCTGTGACTGAAAGTCCAGTCCTGGACCAGCTGAACCAATTGGAGGTTGTCTGCGCTCTACTCTGCGCTGGTTAGGCCTCAGTTGGAGTATTGTGTCCAGTTCTGGGCACTGCATTTCAAGAAAGATGTGGAGAAATTGGAGAGGGTCCAGAGAAGAGCAACAAGAATGATTAAAAGTCTAGAGAACATGACCTATGAAGGAAGGCTGAAAGAATTGGGTTTGTTTAGTTTAGAAAAGAGAAGACAGAGGGGGGACATGATAGCCGTTTTTAGGTATCTAAAAGGGTGTCATAAGGAGGAGGAGAAAACTTGTTCATCTTGGCCTCTGAGGATAGAACAAGAAGCAATGGGCTTAAACTGCAGCAAGGGAGGTTTAGGTTGGACATTAGGAAAAAGTTCCTAACTGTCAGGGTAGTCAAACACTGGAATAAATTGCCCAGGGAGTTTGTGGTATCCCCATCTCTGGAGATATTTAAGAGTAGGTTAGATAAATGTCTATCAGGGATGGTCTAGACTGTATTTGGTCCTGCCATGGGGGCAGGGGACTGGACTCGATGACCTCTCGAGGTCCCTTCCAGTCCTAGTATTCTATGATTCTATGCACGGGCTTGAATGGAACCAGAATCTGTCCTCTAAAAAGCAGTGAATGGAAAAGCAGCCTTTTTCTTTTTCCTCCCTTTTCAAGCTCTCCAGTGTGTAACCTCCAGCTTCCTGTCTCCAGCAATTACAACAGTTGACCGAGACTGAGAGAGACAGTGGAGCTATCTGCAATGAGAATATATATAGCAATGCTATGATAGAACAAGCCCACACTTACACCTATGCAGCGCATCTACCCTGTGGATTTGGTGGGGTAGATATACCAGCATAAATATTCCATGCATAAGCCTGAGAGATGACGTAGCCCAGCAAAACATCCCCAGCAGCTCCAGGAGCCAAGCAAAAGCCAATCTTTTCAATCAAATGAATGTCACGGTGAGATCAGATGTGACACTTGTGGGAAATCAGGTCCTTGCAAATGCTACTTCACCACAACCGTCTCCCGATTTATAAATAGCTAATAAATCATCACAGATCTACAGCAAGAGGACTATTCCTCACCCTTCAGCTGCAGAATGAATTATAAACTCAATTTGAATTAGTTTACAAACTATTTGATTGTAAATGAACTACCGAAAATAATCAGTGTTGCCATAGAAATTACATGAAATGATAACAGCCGTTGATATTCCTGGCTCGTTTCCAGAGCAAGCCTGCCCTGACATATAAAAGGATTCAATTTAGAGCAAACCTCTCCTCCTAGCAACTCTCCCATAGTCCAGAAGCTCCCTCCTGGATTTGTAATCCACAAGATCACATAAGCAGCAAACAGTAAGGTGCCATGTGCTTAAATAAGGAAAAGATCTGGCCACTCACAACAAACATCTAGAATCAAATTGTCTCCAAAACATTAATGCTGGGATAATTTTATTTCAATGGATCTGTTAGTGCCTGACGTGTTTCAGCTCGGATCGCTGGCAATAAGCTACCTAAAATAGTCATTGCTGAAAGGTGGCCTTTCGTGTTTATTTTTATTGTGCTGACATCCCAAATGTCCTGTGCTGTTTTAGAAAGCAAACTACTTTATTTTATATACATATATCTAGACACACACAGCCCACGAGCATGTGCAAAGTAGAGAAAGTGAGCGAGCACAGCTGGATTGACTGATACTAGGTTAAGCTGGCATTTTGAGTTTAACCCAGTATGAGAAAATCCAGCAGCTCGCTCTCTCTCTCTCTCTCTCTCTCTCTCTCCCCACCCGCCTCACATGTTCCTGTGGGCCATCCCCTGTACTGGAGATTCTGTAATCAGAGCATGGACAACAATGTTGTTGATGGTGCATAAAACACACTAGAGCACAGCTGGCTCTCCCGCAGCTGGACTGGCGCTGCAGTGCTCAGAGCAGCAAAACACAGTAGGTGACTACGGTGGAAGGGCAGCTTGTCACCAAATGAAGATGATGTGGAACAGGCCAAAGCAAACTGTCAGACGCGCACTTTGGGCCGTCATCTCTCCTGCCCATGAGAAAGCCCCCACACAGAAGGGAGGATTTAAAAAAAAAAAAAAAAGACTCCCAGGCAGAGTTCTTTCCAATACACTGTGCTAATTGGAAGGGAGGCCAGTAGTGACACTGAAGAAGCTGGGAGCATTGGCTGTGAAACGAAGCAGAGGCTGACGATGCAGAGGAGGACAAACCAGTGGATCTTGAGTTATCGCTACTCCAGGCCCTTCTGCCTGCTACTGGGTGGCTCTGTATTTACCATTCACTCACATCCCTCCCATGGTAAATCTAAGGCCCCACAACATGACAATCCTTCCTCCCATAGAAAAGAAGTGAACACTACTCCGTCCAGAATCTACCAGTGCTTCGCTGGAGCACTGGCCATCCAGGCTCATGCAGCAGAAACACTAGACTCTTCCTAGGAGCAGTGCATCGGATCTCCACTATTCTCTGGGCACCAGCCACTCCGCAGGGTGCAGAGAGTGGGACGCAGGACGTGGTCTCTGATCAGCGCCGCTCACACCCAATATACTTGAAAGTCTGTTGCATGAAAAAATAAAATGTGTGGGTCCAGCAGAGGGAGGTTTTTGAATTGTATAGATTCAGCAGCACTTGACTTTGATAAATAACATTTAAAAAGGAAACTTTCCAACCAGCTTAGGACACAGTCAGTGTATTGTATTTAATGAACCCAGAAGACAATGACATCTCTTTATGCGCTCAAATAGAGAGGCAGTATGGATAGTGGTTAGAGCACTAGCCTCAGCCTGATTGTCCCAGATTGCATTCCCTTCTCTGACAAAGACTTCCCACAGGACCTCTGGCAAGTCATTTAGTGATTTACAAAGTATATAGGCAGCTACCAATGCAAATAGGTGCCTAGGAGGATTTTCAAAAATATCTAAAGCAGTGATACTCCAACTGAGGCCCGTAAGCCACATGCGTCTCTTTCATGTGACTCTTCCAGCTCTTTGTAGCACATGATATTAAAACACTGTGGGTGCATTTACACAGCAGCGTGATGTCGGAATAATGGCTGTTATTCCAAAATAACAATGCGAGCGTCACCATAGCAATTCTATTACTTTGAAATAAATTCGAACTAACAGATGGCTTATTCCAACTTCTGTAAACCTTATTCCATGAGGAATAACGCCTATTCCAAAATAACTATTTCAGAATAGAAGTAGTATGGACGTACCACTGCTGCTGTTTTGAAATAGCTCCTCCTCAAGGCCATTTAAAGTAATTACTCTCCAGTGCCTCCTGGGGCTCTAAATCGAGGTAGCACGTCTACATTTAGGGAAACCTGCCTCAGACTAATTTTGACCCTTCCCTGCAGTGTAGACGTGGTATTTCAAAATAAGCTGTTTCAGAGTATTTCTTCCGGAATAGTTTATTTCGAAATAAGCGTGTAGTGTAGACCAGTGTTTCTTAAACTATGTTCCGCGGAACACTGGCGTTCCGTGAACAATTTGCAGGTGTGCCACGACCTCTTCTTTGTTTTTGTATTTTTTGTCTGACAACAATTTTTTGAAGACAATTTTCATAGGTGTTCCGCATAAAAAAATATTATTGTTTGGTGTTCCATGGTCTCAAAAAGTTCACGAAACACTGGTGTAGATGTACCCTGAGTGATTTAACTGCTTACCAATCAGGATGTTTTTACTATGGTTATTAACAAGTTGTAGTTGATAAAATTATACCACTTGGTCAGTCATTTTGTTGTGAGAATAAAATGTGGATATAGAAATAAACTAAACATTTCCCCTGCCATACTGTTTACATGTGAATATGTAACACTAGAGTGAAAGAAAAAAAACATGAGTTCACACTACTGCAGCTCTTTTGTGTAACACCGATCACTTATTAGCCTCCTGAATCTCTGAGGTCTGTGTATCACTGATCTAAAGCAAGCTTAGGTACTTATCTCCTAATGGAAGTCAATGGGAGTGAGGTGCCTAAGTGCTTTTGAAAATCCCACTAGGCTCCCATCTGTATTGCTAGGCACCTAACTACTCTTATAAATCTGGCCTTTAGTCTCTCTCAGTCTCAATGCCCCATTTGTAAATGGGGATAACACCACCACTGCCTTGCCTCTTGGGGACGCTGTGAATTGAATACATTAAAACATGGCAGGATCTTCAGATACTACAGTGGTAGCTACTACGTAAGTACCATGGGCCAAACCCTGCAGTCTTATTTGTCCTTTTCATAGGTGTTCATTTTTTTTTAATTGTATCCTTTGGTATATATGGTTGTGACTATTTTCTTCCACTATTTGATCTGAGGAAGTGGGTCTGGCCCACGAAAGCTCATCATCTAATAAACCATCTTGTTAGTCTTTAAAGTGCTACATAGTCCTGTATTTTATTCAAACAGTGGGAGTTTGTCTGAAAATGCCAAATTAAAGGCGGCCTTCAGAGCTGAGCTACACTGGGGTGTGGTGATTACATGGCTGGGAGGAACAGGCAATGCCCCATGTTGTATGCAGCTAGAGAGGGAGTCTGAAAGGGCTCTCAGAACCCTCTCACTAGTCACAAGACTGATGCTGAGAGGAAGCTGAAAACAGAGCAGGACAAAGAGCAAAAGTCAGTGTGTGAAAATGCCAGGGATTGGAAAGGCAAGGCCTTGATGCTTCGTACCTGACTGAATCCCTAGCACAAAACAGTCAAAACAGAAGCTTTGAAGCCATCTCATAACAGGTTGTCTTGTGCCAAGATTAAAGTCCACATACAAGCGAGAAATCAAAAGGATGTGGGCGGAGGGGAGAAGATACACAGGGGAAAGATGTCTGGAAAGAAATCAGAGGCAAGTAGGAAACATTCACATGCTTGATCAGTGAGCAAAGGGCCTTGTCTGGCTCTGTGCAGGAGGCAATAGCCCACACAGGCGGGTTGGCAAACAGCTGAGTAGTGGGAGGTGGTACCTGTGTGTGGGGATGAGGGGATGAAACGGTTTCCCTTTAGTGCAGTGTCATGAAATGCTGAGCCAGGCAGCTAACCATGTCATGTTGTTAAGGCTGGGGGAAGAGGGAAAAGATTCTCAACGCCATTTCCCAAGAGCTGGCGTTAGCTCAGAGGGAAAACTTGCTTTGATCATGGATTCAAAGCTGCAGGCTGCATCTGGTTCACAGTGTCTTTGGCATGGGGCCAGGCCTCTGGCATGGAGGGAAAGTGTGCTACTGTGGCTGTGAATGCAGCAAATATTCAGCCCTGCCGGCGCAGAAGAAAATTGTGCCTTGTATCCAACTGCAGCAGATTTCTCCTCTTTCTCCCCATATTAACCCAGCAAGCCAACCCAAAGGAAGCGTCTTCCTAACTCCTGGCTCAGTGAGTAGCTGTCTTGTGAAATGATGCTGCTGAGCTCCTTGGGCCCAATGACATCTCATGGAAGTGAGTTCCAGAGGTTTATAAATGCACATTGTATGTGGGGAAGGGTTGGTTTTCCTCTGCTGTCTCACAGGATAGCTAATTTTGATAGAATGCCTTCACAATAAAGATTCGGGATGTAAAATCCCATTTAATTGGTTAACCTCAGCCCAGCCTGGCCAGAGCAGACTCTGCCTGCAGCGTGGTATGCTCAGCCCAGCCTAACTGGAGCAACCACTGCCCACAGCACGGCAGGCCCAGCAGGGCTGGACAACCCCCCGCACGCAGGATCCCGGTTAACTGGTTAAACGTAATGTTTAACCAGTTAACCTTTTTTTCCTTCCACAACTCACAAGACCCCAAATTTCTGGCTGTCTGGGGCAAAAGCCGGAATAATATATTCAAAGTGGAGGGGATGGGTGACAATTCCAGGCTGCTCTTGCTTTCCCCCAATGCACTTTTGCTGCTAGCAGAACATTGTCTTTACACAGGCTCATCTTCAGTTACCGTAAAATCTCGAGTATAATGCGCACCGATGTATAATGTGCACCCTGACTTTTGAATCTTAGCATAATGAAAAAAACTGAACTCCTATATATAATGCGCACCCCATTGTACATCGAGCTTACCTCAGACATTTTTCTTTAAAAAGGCCAGGAGCCGACCCGCCAGCACCAAGCCCAGCCTCGCCCGCAGGAGAGCGGGAGGAAGGGACATGCCACTCCCACCTGCAGGCTCGCCCAGGAAATGCGCGCGCAGCCTGGGGAGCAGGCAGCAGAGTTTGAAACCTGCCCCCTACTTCTCCCAGACAGCTGCCCGCGTGCCGTGCGGAGCTCGCGCCTGCCACGGGAACCCCCGGGCGCAGCCTGAAGGAGCACCGGGCAGGCAGCAAGCCAGGCTGCTGCAGCCTGGCAGCGCGGCTGGCTCCTTGCCTTGTCTGGGAGCCTGGCGGGGCGGCGCCCCCCGTGCCACGGTGCAGTGGGAAAGTTTCTGTGCGGAGGGGAGGGGGAGTTCCCCGGCCCGGGGCTACTTACAGGTTCATCGGCTTCTGCCAAAATAAAACTTTAAAATACAGCTCCTATGTATAATGCACACCCCGACTTTGACGCTAAATAACCCGGAAAAAAGTGCGCATTATACTCAAGATTTTACAGTACTTTAACAAAGCTATGGGCTCCAGGCCATCCTTTAGATAATTTGGTGTCTGTCCACATTGGCTCTGCCCTCTGCAAAGCATTGTAGCATCAGCACAGCTGTGGCTCTGCACAGCTCTGCCAGGAAGATGTAAAGCACCAGTTACAGAGCCGATCTACCACAGTTCCCTGCTCTTCATGCCTGTCAGGCAGTCACATGGTACTCATGCTGCTCCATTTGCGTGCACAACAAAAGGCTGCAGACCCCTTGACTCAGCTACCAGTGCTGAGAGAGAACGCACACCGGTAGGATTGCCAGGTGTCCGGTTTTCGCCTGGACTGTCCGTTATTCGGGTCCCCTGTCCAGTAAAAAAAACAGAATGGACAGAAGCCTGGCAGGGACAATTTTCTCCTGCCGCGTTGGACGGGGGCAGGGGAGTGAGAAGCGCGGGGCCATTTAAAGGCGCAGTGCCCCCCCCTTTTTTTTTGCTCAACAACTTTGGTCTCCCCCCCCCCCTTTTTTTTTGCTCAACAAAATTTTTGCAGGTTTTTTTTTTTGGGGGGGGGGGGGGGGGGGAGTTGTTCAGTATATTTTGTTAAACCATCTGGCAACCCTACACACTGGCCATGCATTGTTCCGAACAGCGCAGGGTCTAGCTAGCTCTCAGCTCTCAGCAGCAGGGCAGTACAGCAGTATTGCTGTTGCAGGCACTGCTGGAAGGCCTTGGCTCACCTTACTAGACTTTTCCTTTTCCATCCTCTCATTTTTCTTCTTTAACTCTCCTGACCCCTCAGTGGTTCCTGCGTGCTAGAACTACCACATCACTCTTTGCCAGGGAAGTCTTTGTAATATATTCACATACAACCCATTTGGCTACCTAGGGACATCTCAGCAGTTGCTCCAGAGCAGAGGTGGGGAACCTCAGGCCCAGGGGCTGGATGCAGCTCTCAGCTTCCCTGGATCGATCCCCCAAGCTCAGAGCTCCCCCAGCATTTGGGAGCCTGCGCTGGTGCTCCAGCCTCCCTGCTGCCCCACTGCAGGGCTGGAGCACACAAAAATCTACTAGGCTGGGCCCCTCTAGGCTCTGGTGGGCAAGAGGAATGTGGGGAGTGTCTTTCTCCTCAGTTGGGGGCCATGTCAGTGAAGGGGTTCCTTTGCTTCTCACATGTATGCAGCTCCTGACTGATTTGTCTGTGAGTCAGTGGCCCCGGCCCCAAAAAAGGTTCCCCCCCCTGCTCTAGCGGCAGGCATCACAAGCCATCCATGCTCATGTTAGGGCACTTTCATCATCATCTTCCATCAGTCAGTATTTGTCACAGCCCTGGCACGTACTAGTGGCCTCCACTTCTGGGTGGATTGTACAGGCCACTTTGAGCCCAGCTTTGCCAGGGGACACAGTAGCTGCTGATTGTGGGACTTCCACTGTGGTGAAGCAGTTCTGCAGCCTGTGATTGTCTTGCAAAGGCCTGGTCACATATTTCACCCAATTAGGATGAGCGCTTTGATGCTGAGCAGGGAGACTGCAGGCTCTGTGCAAATAGCTCTTTGCTCTGGAGTGTTTAACACTGTGATCTAGTGCTGCCTTTGTTTGGTTTTCCTCCCGTCTGGATTTTCAGAGCACAATTTCCCCAGCACAATTCTCACCTCACTCTCCAGCCCAAATTAGGCAACTATGCCCTGTGAGGGGGCAGGGCCTACGCATTTCCTGCTGGCTAGCCTAGGGCAGCATGCTGGTTTCCGGGTGCCTTTTTAAGCACCTACCTCACCCAATGCATAGCACAGGAACCATCGCTGCCAGAGAGCCATGCAGCGCTCCAGGCGGCTGTGAGGGCCAGCTGTGGGGGGAGCAGTGTGGTGCACTCTTGGGAGCACTGACAGCTGACACATGCTGCTGGCTTTGGGCGGCCGTGGGTGCTCTACCAATCAGCTGGGCAGCACCTGAATTACTCCTGGGTGGTCACCCAAGTGCTCAACTTACAAGGGACACTGGTCACCAGAAAGCGAGTGTGAAAAAATTTGAGAAGGGCTTAGGGGCAGTAGCGGCCTCTCTAAGATAAAGCCTTGCATGTAAGGACTGCCATTATAAAATAGGGACATTCGATCACCCCAGATTCAACCTGAAAACAAAAAGCAAGGTAATGCATGCAGGGGAAAATAACTCCACAGGGATATTGAGTGAGGAAAAGAAACCTGGGAAGCAACAGCCAGAAAGAAGGCTGGGGGATGATTGCAAATAAAATATTCTGAGCTTGCAGTGTGAAATGGCAACACAACCCATCAATGCAATTTTGAGCTGCAGGCATATAGATATCATATCCCACACCAAGAGAAGCAGCATAAACCATATTCTCAAATACAGTGGATTGGAGGTGAACAGCCTAAACCATAAGGGCAAAATATTTCAGGGGGCTGAGCATGCATAAGGAAAGTCTGATTTTCAAATGAGCTCAGTACACAGGGCATGGTGCTTTTCTGTACATTGGGCTTGTGGCCAGCCCACTGGGTTGGATGCCTGCCGAGCACTTTTGCAAACATGAGGTAAAATCCAGGTTCCATTGAAATCCAGAGCAAAATTCCTACTGATGCCAATGGGCCCCAAGAGTTTACTCCAGGCCCTAAGAAGCTGCCTGAATGGAAACAGAGCACTTTTGAACCAAACCTGGCCTCTCTTATGAGTGCTGAGCTCCTAAAAATCTGACCCTGCATTCGTCTGAAAAATAGGGATGTCATTGTATAGACGACTACACAATTAACTGATAAGCCTGGGCTTATCGGTTAATCTTGTCGGCTATATACATTTCCTGCCCCCTTGCTGCCTCTGTATCAAGAGTGGGAGCTGATACCCATGAGGAGTTAGCTTAAAAGTTGGCTCCCCCCGAGCACCAGATCTGCCTCCCCCCCCCCATGCCCATGCTGCTGCCTCTGATAGAGAGGCAGCAGTGCGGATGGTGTGGAGGTAGGCTGGAGCCAATACGCGCAGGGAGCTACCTTTCAAGTCAGCTTCTCATGTGTATCTACTCCCATGGATCTGCTTGTCCCTCCCCCCCCTTGCTGCCTTCTACAGAAGCAACGGAGGGGAGCAGGCAGGAGTCAGTGCTAGGGGGATCTGGCTTAAAAGCTGGTTCCCCCCAGCACCAGCTCCCCGATGCCTCTACTACAGAGGCAGCAGCACGGAGTGGCAGGGGGTGCCCTGGGAGTGGGGCTGGGAGTGCACTGGCTGCTGGCCCTGGCCCTGACCCTGGAGAGTATCGAAAGTTGTGTAACTGCTAAGATTTCATGCAGTTACACGACTATTCAATTACACAATATCTAACATCCCCAATGAAAAATCTGTCCCCACTTTGTACAGGTCTTAGGCATTTACTATTGGCTGAACCTGAGCACAACATAATGTATGCAATGAATATTACAGATCAGTCTGGATCGTTATTTGGTTCTAAAATAAGCTGGATAAAAATGTTAGCACTTTCACAATTCTACCCTATGGCAAAATGGATGAGTATCTACTCTGCAGGCTCCTGAAGCAGATGAAATTCCTGGACATCCGTTTTAACAGAGGATTACAAAATACTGTGACAGATAACATCTATCCAGGCATTGCCAAAAATCAAACATAGCCTAGTTACAAGGTGCAAACTGCAATTCTCTCTCCAAGGGGCAAAACGCTAGTTATAAAAATAGGAGTTGTGAAACAAATCAATTATGCATTCACAATGTTAACATTGACATCTGTAAAACACACTGTAAAATAATGAGTCATGTCACGTGATCATTTCTGTGGGATGGGAAGAAGTCAAGGCTGCATTAACTATACATCAGTTGCCTGCACCGTTCACTCTCCTGCTGAAAGATGTTACCTTCAGATGCTATGATAAGAAGATACAGAATGTTAATACAGGAAAACAGCTTCAGAACTGACTCACTCGCTCCCATGACTCTCTGTAATAAAATTTTGACAGCTGGATAATCCTCCTCCTATTGCAGTATGTAGTGGGAGGGCTGCTCCACTGTGATAAAGGAGGGGTTAAAACCAGGTGGGAGAGAGCCTGTGCAAACCCTCCAATCAGAGAGAAGCTTACAGGGAACCAATCAACGGGCCGCTTGCTGGGGCAGCCCTGGTATAAATCAGCAGAGCAAAGGGCAGGTGGGCCCTGAGCAGGGAAGGAGGGGTTGGTTCTCAGTGAAGGAGAAGTACCTTGGACAGCGCAATGCTGGGCAGGCTCAGGGGAGCTGCAGAGGAACCCCAGCCTGATACCTGCCAGCCTGCGGCCTTGAGACAAGGGCCAAGGAGCTGCAAGGGTCACAGGGGAAGTGGCCCCGGGAACGGGAGCAGTCAAGGGGAGAGAAGGGGGGCAGGACAAACCTGCCACCAGAGGGTGCCTGAGTTGGGACCCAGAGTAGTGGGTGGCCTCCATCCCCCTTTGCACTGCACCTAGCCACACTGAAGCATGGCCTATGGGGGCTGGATGCGGCCCCCGGCTTGCCTGGATCTGGCTCCTGAGGCTCAGGGTCCTCCCTCTGCACTGGGGAGCCTGCATTGGTGCTCTAGCCCTCCCCCACCCATGGCAGGGCTGGAGCACACAAAATCTACTAGCCTGGCCCCCCTAGGCTCTGGTGTGCGAGGGGAATCATAGAATCATAGGGCTGGAAGAGACCTCAGGAGGTCATCAAGTCCAGTCCCCTGCCCAAAGCAGGACCAATCCCAACTAAATCAACCCAGCCAGGGCTTTGTCAAGCCAAGACTTAAAGACCTAGGTGATTCCATCACCTCCCTAGGTAACCCATTCCAGTACTTCACCACCCTCCTAGTGAAATAGTTTTTCCTAATATCCAACCTAGCCCTCCTGCACTGCTCCTTGTTCTGCCACCTGTCACTACTGAGAACAGCCTCTTTCCACCCTCTTTGGAACCTCCCTTCAGGAAGTTGAAGGCTGCTATCAAATCCCCCCTCACTCTTCTCTTCTGCAGACTAAATAAGCCCAAATCCCTCGGCCTCTCCCCATAGATCATGTGCTCCATCTCCCTAAGGTTGAAGGCAATTTCAATGAAAGTGAGAATATCATGACAGATTTCATGAGTGTAAGGAAAGGAAGGAAAAGGAGCAGTGAAATAAGGACAAGAAACTCCAAAAAAAAAGATGTATCAAACACAGAGAACTAGCAGGTAAGGGTCCATGGAAGGGGGAGGGGAGAGGGGGGCGGGGGAAAATCTGAGGGAAAAAGGAGTTCAGGAAAGGTGGCAGTTTGTCAAGGAGCCAATATTAAAACTGCATCAGCAAACTCTCCTGAAGTGAAGGAAAGATAGGAAGACTGGCAAGAGGTCAATATGGCTTCAAAAGGAGCTCTTTAATGACCTGAAATCAAAAAGGAGTCCTGCAAAAAGTGTGTTGGGTTGTGTAAGGATTAAATAAGAGGTCTTAGTAAATGCAACCATGGTAATGAGTCATAGCCCTGGCAGACCCTGCTTCTATTGATTTACAGACTTGTTTTGATTCCTCCTTCCCTGCTTGCTCAGGGTAGATGAGCATGCAGCTGTACCCAAGATGTAACTTTTTAATGAGCGGCCTAAGTGTTAACAGTGCTAAATTCCTTACACCCTTATCCGTTCTGAAATAAATATTGAGGGTCACATATCCTGTACACCTGTAAGCTGCTGATTCAAGGAGAAAGAAAGGTAAGAAAAATTCTATAAATATAGTAGATGCAACAGAAAGATGAAGAAGGAGTCAGTCCTCCATTTAGTGGGGAAGGAACAAATAACAGATGTCATCAAGGTGGCTGAGGTGTTTAATGCCTATTTTGCTTCAATCTTCACTAAAAAAGGTAATTGTGACCAGATACTCCACACAGATAACAACAATAAGAGGGAAGGAACACAGACCAGATAGAGTATTTAGATATGTCAGATGTATTCAAGTCATCAGGGCCTGAATAATTTCCTCCTAGAGTTTATAAGGAAGTAGCTGAAGCAATCTTAGGATCATTGGCGATTATCTTTGAGAATGTGGAGAGTGTCTCAGTCAGAGGCCCATGTCAGTGAGGGGTTTGGGTTTTTTTGCTTCTCACTTGTGTGTGGCCCCCAACTGATTTTTCTGTGGGTCAGCGGCCCCTGAACCCCCCCCCCCAAAAAAAAGGTTCCCCACCCCTGGCCTATGCAGACTGTGGCTTGCCCTTGAGGCAAGAGACTAGACTTTAGAGCTGTGGTTGGCCCCACTGGCAAGCGTATTGATTGAGGACTGCTGACACAGAACCGGGTGGAAACAGACTGGTGAGTATTGCTGCAGGGCAGTGTCCTGAAGAAGATGCTGCAGACCAGGAAGTGACGTGGGTCTATAAAGGGATGGTGGAGCAGTGCAACAACTGGCGAGACACCAGCCAGAAGCTGGTGCACTCCATGGACAGAGCTAATTCCCAGTGTGAGCAGCAGGAGGCACTGTGGCGGTGAGTCATCCCTGCTACAGGGTAGTATTACACAGGGAGTAGATAATATTTTCAAAAGTATCTAAGTCCTATTTTCAGTACTGAGTGTGGCATTCAGCACTTCAACTCCTTATCCCCATGAGTTGGAGTATGTGCTTGGAATTCAAAAGTGATTACAGTGCAAGCCTGTTTTCAAAAGTGACTTCTGAAAGCATTAACTAGTAAGTGTCTATTATGAAACCGAACAACGATCTTTTAGGTCCTGATTCAGTGAATCATGAAGCACATGCTTGGCTGTAAGTACACAAGCTCAAGTCAAATTACTTGAAATCCGAGCTAGCCAGAGATTTATTCTACTATATATTGTGGAGAAATGAAATAAATACATTTTAATCAAATGGGAAGAAAAGCCAGAGTAACAAAAACAAAAGCTCATTAGAGAACTAGAGACACTGCCTTCCTAATGCTGCACCCAATTAGCAGCATCTAAAGGAGCAAAAAGTTGCAGAAAACAAATCAATGCAGAGGCTAAGGATCACTTACTGAAGGCATTCACAGTAGCAAGGAAGGCAGATATTAGCTTTTCTGAATATGATAGTTATTTATAGGAGTAACTGAGCTACATTTTAAAATGCCAAGCACACAGGTCAGCTCTAAGAAAAATGATGTTTCTTGACACAAATCCAGTTAAGTGTATCTTTAAAGCACTGAAATGGAATCTACTGTATAGGGTGGGGAGGTGGGAGAATTCACTATGATCTTTAATTTTGAGGCCACTGGTTTATGGGGAGGAAGCTGTCTGTATAAAGGAGAGCACATGCAGGAGGCAGAGTATTTTTAACATTGGACTCCACAGTGCTGACAGAGATTTCAGTCTTCATGAATATGTACATGATAAATCTTTTGGAACATGCATTATTATGAAATCGTTCAGAAGTACAGCATGTCTGACGCATAGGAAGAAACTGACAGACATAAATCATCTATCTAGGATTAAGCTTGTGGCTAGAGCTATGAGATGCAAAGGTAAGACTCCCACTCCCGTTTACACTTCATCCCGTTGACCTCTGTTACAGCAAGGGCGGTACATAGTGGGAGAGGCCTCTGATCAACACACACCTGAAGAAGGCTTGGAGCTTTTGCACTGAAACCTCTGGCTTTTGCCAATAGGCAAACATTTTTTTTTTAAATCAAAACTGCTTAAAACAGGGCTACTCAACATGCGGCCCATGGGTGGGAGCCAAAACAAAAAAGTAGTCCATGTAATGGTCTTCTGTTGATATGCGTTTTCATAGTTAAATTCCTGGACTGTCATTGCTCATTAAAAGTGCTGTCATATGGGTGGAAATCAGGTAAATATTGCATTTTATTAATATCAGCAGAATTATCTTAAATGGGGCCTGCGTGTTGTGCAGTCTTGCCTTAATCTTTGTATTCATGCCTGTTAGTGCGAAAAGTTATTTGCATATATTTGCATATATATTTGCATGTATATGCAACCACACTTAAGTTGTGGCCCTCGGCATGTGCTGAGAGTATCATTGTGGCACCCGGGGCTTCCAAAGTTGAGTAGCTCTGGCTTAAAACAAAATAAACTGAAAAGAGACTAATTCCTCACAAATGATCTTTGCCTTGGAGGGCCATTAGCAGTCTCATGTTTCAATCAGTACAACAGGCTTTAAAAACAAATTAAGGAGCAGGTCCTAGCCACTCAAAAGGGACAAAGGAGCTGTGACTCCATCATAGGAGTCTAGTGGCTGCTGCACTCACTGCTCTGGTGTGAAATAGCCTAAACCTACTGCCCTACAGGGTATGCTGCAAACCCTGATTAGTGGGAGATGGGACACAATGAGGACTGATCTAGGCGGGTTAGTGTTCTCAAGGGTTAATTGGGATGAGGGTAGAGTGGAATTGGTAAGCTGGATTTGCTTCTGTTCAAAATACAGTTCATGTAAACACTCACCACGTCCCTCAACTAAGGGGAGAGGCAGGGAATTATTTTGCCTGCCACCTCCTGACTGTCTTGTCTATTTAGCCTGTCATGTCTCCTACTATGGTTCCAATCACCACCATATTCATTGACTTCTCTAGCCCTATCCCCAAACCTTCACCAGTCTTTGTGACTTTTTACATCCCCACGCAGGCAGAGCTCTGTATGGGCACCTTTGTTTTTCACTCTAGTGGGAGCAGGATCTGGCCCATGGTTTACATGCATTTCCCACACATACCAGAGGAAGGGGCATGCTCCTTAAAAATGAATGTAAATTCTAAGGTTCCTGCTGCAGAAGCTCTTCTCAAGGGCAGAAGTGAAGATAAACATTGATTCATTAGCTTGCTGCTGCAGACTGCAATACAGAATGTTGTTCTGTTGCTGAGAATGAGAAATATACAGTGCCAGATATCACTGCCATGAGACCAGTATTTTACACTGCTCGATGCCTACAAGTCTGACACAACTCTGCACACACCCCTCCACTCCATCTAAGACCCAGTGTATTCTTACCCTGAGATCCATGCTCTGGAGATTGATCTTCCGGGGTTCAATTTAGTGGGTCTAGTAAGGACTCACTAAATCAACCACTGATGGCGCCCCTATCAACCCCAGTACTCCATGGGGTCGCGAGAAGTAAGGGAAGAGAGTTTCTCCCATCAACCCCCTGTAGAAATTTGACTTAAGGTACGGCAACTCCAGCTATGCTATTCTCGTAGTTGGAGTTGCGTCTCTTAGGACGACTTTCTCGCATAGCTTAAACCTAGCCTAAAGCTTTTCACCTTGAGGGCCTGAATCTCCTTTACACTAGTGCCCCTGTCAGCGTACAAGGGGCTCATTAAATTGTCTATCAATGAGAATCAGTCCCTAGATCCTGATTCCCAACTTCCTACTGAAGCACAGTTTGCGTTCTCCCCACCCATGCAGCTGACAATCATACAGCAAGTTCAAGTTTGAAAATACTGAAATGCACCCAGGGGTCAGTGCTGTCTATTGTTGGAGAACAGGCACAGAAGTGAGGGCATCTGGGATTACTCCCATCTGTGCCACTGAATCTGTGTGACCTTGGTCACATTCCTGAACTTCACTGTCTCTGTTTCCCCAGCTGTAAAACGGAGATAGTAATATTATACACCTACCTCACACTGGAGTAGCAAGGGTTAATTAGTGCTTCTGACGTGCTTTGAGATCCTTGGGTTAAAATAAAGGCTCTGAGTAGTATTTAATGCATAGTTTGAATGCTTAGGTGGCTATTCCTCACAGAGGATGTAAATACCTGCTTGTGTGGCATCTTGTGCCCCATTCAACATTAGGGCGCACTACAGCACAGGTACCCAATGTTAGTTTTAATTCCTGCTGGTCAATTTTAGAAGAATGAAAGCAATGACTAGCAACACCTAATGTTTATACCACATCCTTCATCCCAAATACTAATACTACCTAGCTCATACAGCATCTTCCCTCGCTAGATCTCAAAGCACTTTGCACAAGAGGTCACTATCATTATCCCCACTTTACAGAGGGGGAAACTGAGGCACAAAAGCGATTTGCCCACAATCACCCAGTATGGCAGTGGCAAAGCTGTGAACAGAACCCAAATCTCCTATGTCCCAGCCTAGTGCTTTATCCATCAGGCAACACTGCCTAAAATGTCCACTGTAGGACACTAACCATTAATTTGAATTGCTTATGCCTCAGCAGTTCAAGGATCAGGAGGTGAGATCCCATGGGCACATGGTAACAGAGAGATAGAGCTGCTGTTTCTTTTATGTACTAAGAACTTTTCATTCATATGACCACAAAAGCTTATTTTCCAACTCTGTACAATTTGAAGTAAAAGTCAAATCCAAGGGTTACACTTCCCCTGTAATGATAACAGGTATATCATCTGTAACCTCTTACACAAGAGGTTAACTGAATGCAACTCTAGGCAGAAATTGTTTCTATGATTTACTTTTTGATGGACAGCTGCAATATTAAAATGGTGCATGAATTCCTTAAGAACATTGTATTTTTTTCAGTTCTAGGAACTATAGATGGAACCATATAGATGTCTTGAGTAAACCTCAGTACGATGAATCATTTCAAGAGATTTGTGCCTTAATCACAAGACCTTCCTTTCCCACCATCTATGAGAAGCCTACGTATTACATGTGAAAATGGTAGGCAGGGATGCAGTCTCCTGAATTTGTAAACACCAGTTTTAGTGTGAAAACATGGAGGTTGTGTGTACACTTCTGAACAATCACCTGCTGACTTATTGCCTCTACTCAGCAAGGCCAAAATTGATTGCCCAGGAGTTTTGCAAATCTAATCTGTAAAAGTTCTTGCTTTTGAATCAGGCTTGAAGAGTTGTATTAAAAGTGATGTTTCCAAGGACAAAACAGCATCTCAAAGGTACACAAAATTATTTTTCTACATTAAACTGCAATGTCACCTGTATCCTTCTCTTCTAGACAGGTTTCTTTGGGAGGGAGGTGTTTAGGGCTCATGAAATGCACAGGACTATTTGACTCAAGTGGAGGCAAGAAGAGGCTTTTCAGAATTGTTCAGTGTTGGCCTAACTCAGTTCCTGCTGAAGGCAATGGAGTGTTTTACTTTGGCCTTCACTGACAGCAGAGTTAGGCAAACTTTGAATGCTTCTGAAGCTCTCTCTTGACTTCACTGGGAGCAGAGTTCAGCCAGCATTTTTGAAAACCGGTCCAAAATGTACTGACCGAGATCAAACTCCAAATTAGTAGCAGAGTCAAGACTGGAATCTTAATCTCCTCTGATAGGCAACAAGCTACCTCCCTGCTGACTTGTTCGGGCTGGAAATTGAAACCCTCTACCTGCAGAACAGGCACAAAAGGTAATGTAGTGCAAGCTTCCCCCACACTGTCCTACCAATAAACCTTGCTCACTAACCTGGATGTAGCAGTTCTAGAGAGATGGGGTAGTTCAGTCTGCAGGCCCCAGTTACTGTTTGGTTTGCTATTGAGATTGCTGAAAAAAAAAATCAGGTGGGTGCTTGGGGATTCTTGTGCTGCACACATCTTGCTACTAGCAAACAGACTGAGATGACTGATCTATTTCCCATAGGCCATTGCCCAGCCAAAGTACAGCAAACATTGACATCCACGTGACTTTGGACTGAATTCAGACTAGCAACTAGGAGGCAAAAGGCATTCTATCCTAGTGGCACCCACTCGTTCCCACTTACTTCCCATGTCTGAAAGGAAAAAAGCTTATTAGTTTGCAGGCCAACTGCATGAATCTCAGAACAAAATTGACAATCTGAAAGGAGATCTAAACACTCCTTGAACATCAAGGAATTAAACTCCTGGAGATAGAAGTCACAGCACATCAAAGCAAAAGGAGAAGCAGAGTTGCAGACAAAAGATGACTCTACAGCAATCCCTTCCCACCACCTCCTCACCATCCTGGGAACAATTCCAAAGAGAAGCAATCACACTCTTCTTCTACCCCAGTGATCATCAGCTAAATGAAACAGCGCCAGTCCCTGGGCACACATCCTTTGGAGGATGGGTCCACAGATCAAAGCCTTTTGGTTGCACATACATAAAAGCTTATGGCAGCTCCAAAAAGCAGGAATAGTAAGATGTCTTAAGTTGAAAATGAGTCATGATTCTACAGTGATAAAGCCAAAGGGGGAAAAAAATCACAGTCACAGAATATTTTCAGTAAAAAAATTCCAGGATCTGGGAAGGCGACCCTTGCACCTACTTCTGCATTCCCTACTGAAAGGGCCTCTGTACCCATGGAAAATGGACATGGGTGCTGAGTTCTAGGGCCAGCTCACCTTTTCTGCTTAGGAGTCTCTGAGATTTTCATGGGAGTTTGGTGCCTAATTACTTTAAGCCCCTTTGAAAAGCCCAGCCTTAATAAATGCATACACTTTGCAACACTCATGGGATAAAGACTCATGCCGCTTTCCCTAAGGAGGGATGATACTACTCCCAATTTTCCAGGCAGGTCAACTGAGACACAGAAGTCCAGATTCTGATCTCAGGTACTATAGTGTAAATCCAACTAATTCCACTGAAGTCAGTGACGATGCTCCATATTTCCAACAGCATGCTGGGCATCAGAAACTGGGTCCCCAAGCTGTTAGCGAGAAGTCCCACAGGAAGCTAGGGACAAAGGCGAAACCAGAATCCTCCTGATCTCATATTTTCTAAGGTTAACGCACACTGACAACTAGAATTTGCACCAAAATGTTGAACAATTTAAGGATTTTTAAGATGACAAAAAGCAAGGCATGAACATTTTCTAATTTCTCTGAAGCTTCTACATGTTCCCTGCTCTCCGTTAAATGAAATAAAACTTCACCACAACACTGAAAATGCATAAGACAAAGACTCCTCTGTAGGCAGCCTTACTTGTCCTTAATCCATGCTCTGTGCTAAAACACTACACTGACAAGTGCTTCATAAATGCTGATGGATGGGTGGAATAGATCCTGCCTCTGTCTTACGCCACAAGTCGTTTTCAAGGGTAGAAGGAAAGACGTTTTTTGTGGTTAAGGCATTAGACTGGGACTGCAGAGACCAGCATTTAAGTCCCAGCTCGATTAAGAGCTTCTGTTTGTGACCTTAGACAAGTGCTCACATAACTTAATTTACCTGATGATTTCAGGCATAATTCTGTGTTGCCTTCTGTGAGGGATTTCTGAATGTCCCGCTTTCTTTGCGTGGAGGAAAGCGGAGGGAAGAGAGAGGATGACTTCACAAGGTGGAGTGTCCCGGAGAACCAGTTCCATATATGTAAAAGACATTACTTTCTACTTCTGTCATGTCTCTTTATATGGTAAGCCTACATGGGCAGGGATTGTCTCTTACTAAGTCTATGCACAGCGCCTAGCATTGGGCACTACCATAATCTACTAGGAAAAATACAGATTAGTCTTCAGCTTTATTAGCTTTAGCTTGGCCCGTGCCCCTTGCTCCAACTTATCTATTTAAAACTAGAAGACTTACCTGGCATTGCCCGGGTCCTTCAGGGAAGGGGGCTGGCGGTATAAGGGGTGCAGGAGTTAGGGCAGGGCCTTGGGGATTTGGGGAGCCAAGAATGGCAGTCGCGCTGAATGCTAATATAGCTGCTCCTACTCCTCCAGAACATATCTGACTCTATTCATGGAGTAGATATACCCTAGAGTGGATTATGCAAGGGCACATATGAGCCAGGGTATGGTGTAGGATCTGACCAGTCACATCTGTCTTCACTTAGCAACCTAACTGGTTTTGTGGTTTTTTTTAATTCCGCTTTTTTAGGTTTTGAAGCATTTTTTTAATCTAATGATATAGCACTAAGGTCCTTCCCTCTGTAGAAGGAACCCAATCTAAAACCTGTAAGCTTACCTGAGTATTTTTATGTACATATTGTCTTTACCTCCCTCAGAAATAGAGCCAACAGACATTTAAAAAAGGCAGCACTAAGCTCATTTAGATGATTTACTATCAAGAATTAAAAAGGGTGTCTCCTGTTTTCCATCTTACTTTACCCTAATACACTTTTGTAAAGTCTTTTAAAAAAAAGCTGCAGTCTTTCATCCAGAATAAAGCTGCACATCCAGAGTTGGTAAATTACACAAAAACAATCACATGTAAGAGGATAAGAGATCAGAGAACAGAAGAACTCTTTTGTCTTAAGCACAAAGGCCAGCCTGCAGAGGCAGAGAAATCGGATAGGTGAGCACTCATTTATGTTTGCAGAGCGGTTTCAGCTCTAAACCCATTGTCCCTTGCTCATAACACTCCCCTTTGAGCCAAAATTTCCCCAGCATGGGCTCCTGCAATGAGTTGTGTGTCAGTGTGCAGCTCAGTCTGACCATGGGTGAATTTTAATTTTTTAGTAGAAAATTTGATTCAGTTATGTTCAGCCATCTCTGTGCACAGAATGTGCATAGTTTAGTTACCTCTGAGTGCTAAGAGGCACCAGCCAGTCTATGACTGACTTAAGTATGTGCTTAAGCCCATCCCTGATTCAGCAGGGGCCTGATCCAAAGCCAAGTGAAGACAATGGGAGCTTTCAATGGGCTTTTTGGCTCAGGCCTCAAACACTAACATAGATGTTGACTTTAAATGCTTTAGCTCCAATGACTTCAGGAGCAGGCCAATGACAAGAAGAATGTACTACAGTCACTGTACCTCATTGAATCTTCTATTTTTTAATTATGTTTTCTGTGCTGATAGCCACATGGGTGCTTAGAAGAAGTTAGGACAAATTTAGTTGCAAGTTAGTGAAGGTTAAAAATTTTCTCTCAAAAACACAAGTTTTTCTACAGAACACAGGGAACATTTCCCACAGATTTTTCATGGGAACTTTTCCAATTTTTGCTATCATCTAGGTACATATATGATTTTGATCACCAGCATTTCACAAACATGAATGAAATTATCCTCACAACACCACATGAGACAGAGGACAGAGTGCTCAAACAATAGCAGTTTTCATGAATAATTTCAAAGGAAATGAAAACTTTGTCATTTGAAAATGTTCATGGAATTTTTCAGTGTTTTATTTACATTTGAATCAAAACTAAAAGTGATGAGGTTTGGTTTTTGGTGTGTTCTGTTTTTCTCCCACTGCTTTCTTGCCTCTTCCCTCCTCCTTTCGTGGCTGGAGGGTGGGAGGAGGGAAATAGAAGTGCCAGGAAAATGAAACCCCCAATCTTTTAAATTTGAATTTGAACACACAAACCAAACTTTTTCCATTTCCAACTAAATCAAAAAGTTCATTTGTGTGAAAGACCTAAAATTGTCAAAGAATACAAGAAGTTTTTGTGAATTTCAGGAAGCCACGTCAACGATTTTTGGCAGCAAAAAGTATCGTAACAGCCATTTCACAGATGGGAAACTGAACAAGAGAGACACAACGTGGTTTGTTTTTCTGTAGCAGAAGCAGGATTAGAATCCAAGTCTCCTGACTAGTGCTTAATTACAAGACCACCCTCCCCCTTGTTAAATATTCCCCCCCTCCTACCTCAGTGAAATAGTTATTAACCCTGGGGGTGATGTCTACAGTTGGAGCTAGAGATGTGATTTCCAGCTCACATCCACATGCTCCCTTATAGCTTTCCTTGAGCTAGCATGCTAAAAATAGCAGCGTAGCCATGGTAACACAGGCAGCACCATGCTGCCCTGAGTACAAACCCACCTAGACCATGGAGGTACACGCCCAGGGCAGCTAACTCATGCTGCTGCTCACTGCTCCCCTGGTTATTGCGGCAACTTTTAGCTCACTAGGTGGATGAGAGCTAGAGGGAGTATGCCCATGCCAGGTGGGAATCACACCCCCAGCTCTAAAGTGTAGACATTACCTAAGAGTCTTACTTCAGAATGAATGACTCGGGCTAAAAGTTACTATCAGGCTTCCACTGACTCCATTGAACTGCCAGTTATAATTCTCAGATATGGTTTTTCTCATTCTATGGCAGCTTCAGTGAGAAAACTTACACACTAGGGAAAGGTGATGTACGTCTCTCTCAGAAAAGCAGGGGTCTCTCTTTGCCTAGGAAAAGACCCATAAATGATGTACCTAGTTCACTACTTCCCGTGCAAGGAAATGGAATGCAAGATTTTTCCAGTCTTCGCAGTGGAGCTTATCGGATTAGTCAACAGAGGATTCCCAGGCATCTAAAACTATTAAATATTAGCGCAGTCAGGCAAGACGACAATAGATTGACTAAACAAACGTAGACCTGCAAGCTAGGTTGAAATTATCTCCTTACCTTTGGAAAAGATTATAGCATTTAAGATGAAAATACAGTGTCATTGCAGCTTCTCACAATAATGGACCACCTCTCCATCATGGTGTTATGCCAGATGTGAACTTACAAGCACCCATTATAAGAACGGTAGGTCTGCAGATTACCTCAGATGTCACAAGAATGGGCAGTAGAGAAAAATCTGAGATAGACCCCAGCAAACAGGCAAACTGAAAGAGGAAAACGGAATGCCTGTCTCTTGTTATTTGCACGGTAATAACAGGGCTCTAGCACGCCAGTCATGGACTGCACACATGGTAAGAGATAGACTCTGCCCCAGAAATCTTACAGTTTAATGGATGAAGGATGGGAGGGGAAGAAGAGGTGCAGAAAGACAAAATGACTTGTCCAACATCATATAACCAGGATTAGAACCTTCAGCTCCTAACTCATGTGCTAGACCCCCCATGGTAGGGCTCTGATACTAGCTCTCTTTGAGCACACATGCTTGTTGGCAGTCCTGAGTAAAACAGTGCTTAGAGAATGTGCCCCTAGGCCCCTCTCCCCTGACGCAGGTCTCCACATAGGGTGCACCTCCTCTGTGCCCAAAATAACTTCCCTTCCCTTTCCTTGGCCAGGGATACCTCTCTAAGCCTCAAAATGGTACATTTGCCCCAGGACAACTTTGTAAGTGAGGGGAAGACAGTCAAGGAAGCCGACAGGATTGCCAGGCTCCTGGGCAAAGGGGGGGAGGGGCAGCTCCATGTTCCTGGAAGAGGCGAGGCTGAAACATTGCCCCCCACCCCCAAAATCAGCCCGAGCACATGGTGAGGAGCTCTGGAGCATGCTGCGCAAGGACCCCCCCAGGGAATCTAAAGGGCCTGAGACTCTGACCATCGCTGCCCCCTTTGTCCCTCTCCCCATGGGGAACCTGGACATACTGCACATCCCCAAATGGTGCACAGGTGGCTCCCATTCTGCTCCCCTTTCCAAAAAATGAGTCAGTAGGTGACTAGTTGTTTTCTCTTAACTGTAAAAACCTTAACGGCTTTAAAGCAGGAGGGGCTACATTTCCTCACTCAGTAACAACTCACCTAAGCACTCATGCTTCACTGATTCAGTGGCCTAACTCCCTAGAGAGAAAAGCTGGGTGAGGTAATATCTTGTATTGGACCAGCTTCCTTGCTGAGAGCAACGAGCTTTCCAGCCACACACAGCTCTCCTTCTTGCGTGTGGCTGAAAAGCTTCTCTCTCTCTCTCTTTTTCTAACAGGAGTGTGTCCAATAAAAGACAGAACCTCACTCACCCACCCACCTGAGCTCTCTAATATCCTGGGACTAACATGGCAATACCTGCACTATATGGAAGGGAAAGAAGCAGGTCTCTGTGATGTGTAACCAGCATAGTACTGGGGGCTGTGGCGGAGGCTCACAAGCTAAATCTGGAAGTGAAGACCATTGACTAGTTAGTTGGCCAGTCACCCATTCAAAGGTAGCTCCTTTGATCATAGACTTACAGAATCCTAGGGTTGGAAGAGATCTCAGGAGGTTGAGTCCAGCCCCCTGCCCAAAGCAGGACCAACCCCAACTAAATCATGAAGACTGGGCTCCATCTAATTCTGTTCTGGTCCATTTGCAAGCAACATCTGGTCCATCTGCAAGGTCGGTTGTCTGAGATGTGCCCTTTGTTCTAGGGTTCCTTTTGTGATTAAAGTTGAGATTCACTTGGAAAACAAAAATAGCACCTCGGTTTCCTGACCCCTGCATGATAAATGTGTTTTGCCTTCATTTCTCCCCTGGTGCTGTAAAGCTCTGTGATATCGGCTCTTATGCTTTGCTTTGACTCTCAGGTGCTACATTAACTCTTTGGCCAACATGCCTTGGATGGGTTGGTGGGGCAACACGCAGGCCAGCTGTTGCCTTGCGCTGCAGAGTCCTGTCAATGTGCCCCATTCTAGTGGAGCAGGGTGTTGTGTAGTTAGCATGGATGGTAAAAAAATAAAATCTACTGATTGCATCAAATTGCTCATCTTTAATTCTAACGTCAATGTTAATTACAAGTGCAACTGTAATTGCAGGGAAGGAAGCGCCAACGCCAGTGATGGGGACACATGCTGAATCCTATTGACTGAAGGCAGGCCCGTACGCTGGGGATGTGTGTGTGAAGGGTACGAAAGCACCCCCTGGCCATGTTCCCCCGAGTAAGCATGCTCCAGCCGGCCAGGGGAAGGCAGGAGCGGTGCACCTCTCTCCCCCATTCTCTGGCTGGGCAGGGGAAGGCTGGGGCTGATTTCCCCACTTACTTGGGGAGCCATGGGGGCGCACTCACGCCCTTGTGATCCACGTTTACAAAAAAGCACACACACCCCAGAAATTCCTGCGTACGGGCCTGGAAGGAGACGTTTTACATCCCAGTGCTCTGGATGTAGGTGAGGACAGGCAGCTCCTCTTTCCCCTCCCCCACTGGAGCATCTGCAACGTCAAGTATAGCAGCACAGCTCCCAGCAGCGGGCAGCCTGAAACCACACTGCCTCCACCAGCAGAGGAGTCAAGTATTGCTCCATCTGCCATGCGAGCCTGCTGAGTGCGCCAGGGACACATAGCCCCTCTCCTCTGGCTGAGCCCCCTGCCACTGGTGCAGGGGTTAAGCTTGGGCCAACTCACTCTGCTCCACGTAGCTGATCAAAGCCACTGGGGAGAAGGCAGGTCCAGTATCGATGGGGATTGTTCGTGCCTCTTTCCATGTGGGCAGCCGCCCTAAAGCCAAAGTGATGGTTAAGCCCTTGCTTCAGGAGCCACCTCTCGGCAGGCCTGATTCCACCTCTCTCAAGCTTTGCCTCTTCCAGGGAGGTCCCTGGGAGCTGGAGACCGTACCCTCATGGCATCTACTTGACAGGGTGATGCCTCTCGCGCTGTCACTAGCACCTGCCGTGGCGAGGAGACAGGCAGAGGTCTGGGGCGGGTCTGATTCGATTCTCAGCTGCCTTTGGGAGTGGCATAAACCCTCTCCTAGGAGCCAGGATCACTGGCGTTCTCATCCCGCCTGGGACACTGCTTCCCTCTGGTCTGAGACAATTCACTTCACCTCTCGGCCTCAGTTTCCCCATCTGTAAGATGAAGTATAACAGCACCGACTTACCCACTTTACAGGGGTGTTGAAGCTTACACAAGGGCCCCAAGATCGCCACTCACAGCTGACTCAGGGCACATTTCAGTGCTGCAGTGGGAAGGTGGCAGCAAAGTTAAAACGGAGGGGACTCAAATGACACTCGCCACAGCCAGATTCCATCTGGGAGCCACGGATACATCCGTCTCCTTTTCACCTGGAAAGCGGCGCTTTGTCTGCAGGGGCCTAGCCCAGAACCACCTGCCCCAGAGCCACCCCCACCCAGCACATCTAGTCCCACGTCAGGGAGAGGTGTCCGTGCAGGGGAGAATTCTAAACCCTGCTGTGCACAGAGCAGCTGAATTAGCTAGGCAGGCAGCAGCTGCTGGGACACCGACATTTGTGGGAAGCGAGATTTAAAGAGAAACATCGCCGTTTCTTCTCTTGCTCTTCTTTTTTAGTCAGTTACCAATGAGGCTTTTCTTTGGCACCCTTCATGTCTTGCATCATTTACCTTCCCTGGCTTTCCGGCAGGAGAACAGCTCAGGGGGGCTCTGTACATGCAGTAGCAAGGAATCAGGGGGGCTGTGGAGAGGAAAAGGGCTGGTGACAGGACTCAGAACTGCCAGGCATGTAGACCCATTATCCCTTGCTTCCCCTCTCCCTTTTGCAGTACTTGCTTCCCATCTTATAGTGTAAATAAACCAGACGTGCTGAGTCACAAATGTGAGGTTCAATCCCACATCATCTGCAGCTCCCTGCGCTGGTTTTCCCCCACAGGATCTTTGGCAGGGAGAGGGAGAGAGAGAGGGAGAAGGAGTGCGAACATGCACCCTCTGCAGCGGGTGGGGGTGCGGAGCTGTAATGTTACTGTCCAGCTGCTGCTGCTCCCCCTGCTTTCTAATGAGCGGGCATGTCTTCGGGAGATTAGTGTTTAGGAGCCACTCCAGGGGGACGGGCTGAGAAGCTCAGAACTGTGCCAGCCAGTTCAGTGGCACACTGTGGTCACTTGTCCTGCTCCCCTTCTCAGAACCACTATAGAAAAACAGCAGCATTAGCAAGCACCATTCGGTGGCCCGACATCATTTCTGTCAGAGGCTGTTTGTGGCTGGATCTATGGGGCTGCAGGATCATTAGCAGATCAGGACCTAGAGAAACTGAGCTTTAAAGGAGGCTTCCAAAGGAAAACAAAACATGAAGTGCCCTTTGGTGCTGCTTTATGATGGATGAAAGCCTGAAAGGCTTGGCTGGGTTCTTTTGAAGTTATTTCTGCTCCTTTTTTAGATTAGAAGCTCAGAGCCTGCCCGCCCTGCTTTTATTGCAAGCATCTGTGGATCACTCAAGAATCAGGCAGACTGTGACCTCAGAAAGACGTTGCAAGTGAAAACTGAGGACGGGCATGATCTCAGCCCCACAGAAGTCAATGGAAAGATTCATATTGATGTCAGTAGGCTTTGGATCAGAGAGGAAGTGATTTCATTCATGCTGTCCAGATATCTGTCCGAGCTGCATTCGGCACAGGATCAGAAGTCATGGGCAACGATGCTTTTATGGTCTCATCTCCATTTTGCAGTGTGCATGAGGGACCCAGTAAGATTCTGGAGAGATGGGCATTCTGGCATTAGAAAGGCTGAAAAACACTAGTCTAGATGGCCTCTAGTAATGGATTATTCCGTCCCTTACTTTAGGGTTCTGATTTCCCCAAACTCTACTGTAGGGAAAAAACCAACATGGAAACCTCTGAAATGACACACCTGGAGTTTGATCTTGCTGCTGTTCACAAAAGGAGCTTTGCTATTGATTACAAGGGAGACAGGCCTTCTATCTGTTTGTGCAGTGAGGTAAAGACTTGTCATGAGCCTGTTGAATTAGACAAGGCTGAGAAAAACCTAAACAGTCCTAACTGTGGACAAAATTCAGCCCTAGCATAACAGATACCAGGGAGTTGTGCTCACTTATCACGGAGCAAATCTGGCCACTTAGCTTTCAGTAGGCTTCTTTGCTGAGCTCTAGGAGAGGTTAGGCCTTTGCAGTCTTTAGCTGGCAAGAACATTGAGCAAATCTGGGTCTAGTATGTGAATAGTGAAATTGGCCTGGTTATACGCATGCCCTCTCCTGAGGGCAACCCCTTGTGCCTGGATGGAGCATTGCAGGGGACTTCACCACTCATACACCTCTGGTTGCCACTTCCTTTGCCCTGCAATGGCCACCTCGGCCCACATGTTCTGCCACCTCCCACCCTGGGTTCTCCATGGCTCAGCTTTCTGGCCAAGCCACAGAACAGTTCCCTCTCCCTGCAGGGTAACTAAAGGTCCCACGTAAAGTTTGCAAACAACATCCAGACTTACAGTTCTTCTGCCCTTCCCAGACTTGACTGAAATTCTCTGCTTCCTGGCCCCTCAGAGAGTCTCTTGAACAGCTGCTTCCCCAGCAGGATTCCCTCACTGCTTCCCATCGCCAGAGTGTAGCTCTGAGGAGCGCTCTGCTCCTTCTGAGCCCTATCTCACAGCACCCAGGAGACTACCTTGCTCCCTGGGGGTTACTCTGCCTGACTCCCGTTATTCCTCTCTCCAGAGTTCTCCTCATTTTACTGCCGTTTGCAGCCCTGTTCCAGCAGTGCTCTTGCTGCTCCAACACCACAGCTGGCCTCAGTCTTTCTAATTCAGCCTCACTAACTCCAGCAGTTAATCGACCCTTAATTTGCCAGCTCATCCATGAGACTGAAGGATAGCTGCTAAATCATGGGCAAGGCTGAGCCTAGCTTGGCTGAGGGCCAGGCTGCCAGCCCAGGACAATACTATAGGGTCACGGTGGCTTTTACTCCACATGGATTATTACAGTGGAGTCAGTGACCCTTCTGGGACCTGACTGACAGAAGACTTGCACTGAAGCTAAGGGCTTGTCTACACTGGAGTTACAGAAGCATAGCTACACCCATGGGGCTGACAGACTCGCTGGCCCCTGAGCAAGGTGCGGGGGGTGGCTCCATATTCCTGGGGGCAGGGCTTGGGCAGAAGTCCTTCAAGCAGCACTCTCAGGTGACAGCGTTGGTCACCAGTCTCATGCCCTTGACTGTGCCTGGAACCCACAAGCTGGTACAAATGGTCATTTGAGTCACGTTGCACCCAATGAACCATGGCAAGCTCCTTTTTGCAGTAACTGTTAGGGTGAGGGAAGGGGAAAGGTTTAGCCGAGTGCCTGTTAAACTGTCATTTGATGCTGATAGGAAGGATGATCGTGAGATTAAGGCATCCTAGCTAGTAGCAGAAATAAGGGAAGGGTTCTAGATAATGAATCATTGAATCATAAAAGCTTAGGGTTGGATTAGACCTGAGGAGGCCATCTAGTCCTAACCCCCTGCTCGAAGCAGGACCAGCCACAACTAAATTATCCTACCCAGGGCTTGGTCAAGTCTGGCCTTAAAAACCTCTAGGGATGGAGATTCCATCACCTCCCTAGGTAACTCATTCCAGTGCTTCATCACCCTCCTAGTGAAATAGTTTTTCCTAATATCCAACCTAGACCTCGCCCACTGTAACTTGAGACCATTGCTCCTTGTTCTGCCATCTGTCACTACTGTGAACAGCCTCTCTCCAGCCTCTTTGGAACCCCCCTTCAGAGGTGGCCAAGTTGCTTCCATTCTCATATTCAGAGACACACGGTATTTTCTTGCCAATGGTAGTGCGAGAGGTGGCTGGGGAGGGAGGTTTTCTAATGCTGGTGGGAAGTGTGGCATTTCTGCACACACACGACAGAATCTCAGCTGCCTCCACCACACTGCAGGGTCTGGTTTTAAGGGGGCGGGCGGTGTTCACATGCATAGGTTTGAGCAATGCTGAGACAGGGCCAACAGCAACCATCCTATTTCTCACCAGGGGAGTTCCTCCTGTTTTCAGGAGCCGGCGCTGAGAACGGTTTCTCCCTGTCTTCTGCTCCTGCTGGGAGAGCGAAGCTCCCCTCCCATCCTAATCCGCTGTGCTGCTGCTTTTGTTTTCCCATTCTTAGCTCCGCTGATTCACCTCACTGGGAAGCTGGGCACGAATCCTCGCACATCCAACTGAGAGCCTCCCCCCCACCAGCCACCATTACTTAGGGAAGTTCTTAGATGGCGGCACCAGGGAGGCCAGAGCTGCCTCCATCTGTGTAGCCATTGTCAGGTAGGCAAAACAGACCCATGAAGGTGCCATGTGAAAGGTAAAACTCAGACCCTCGGCGAGCGAGCAATAAAATCAGTTTACAAGCCAAGTCAGAGCCCTCTGGTTTCTCTCCCATGGCCTCTCACTGGCAGGACCCGTCGGGCCTCTGGGCACTCCTAGTACACATATTAGTAACAACCACTGCTTCTTGCACGCCTAGCACGCCTGTAGCTGTCTGCAAACAGAGGGAGCTGGAAGGGCACTGAGTGACAGACGCCATCTAGCACCCTGGCACAGGGAGGCGCTCCTTCCCACCGGCCAGCTGTGGAGATGGAGACCCAGACTGACTGGCCATGTGTGGCTTGGCAAATCCCTGCACTTTGGCCACAGCCTCCCCCCACTACACACACACACCTGTCTGCACTAGACTAAGGCAGAATGGGGTTGGCGGAGGCTGTGGCTACTGCATCATGCAGCTCCCACTCCATCACTCCCCAGCTCAGCCACCCCGAACACCGCTGGGACCAGCCCTTCCACATCCCCTCGCCTGCCCCCGTGAGCTGAGGCTTACAAGCCCCAATAAAGCTCTCGAGGAGCTGGTCAAAGCAGGGGAAAGGTGATGGATGATCCTGAGTAAACAACTGACTCTGGCTTGTCCTTGGCCTAATTTTTCCATTGTCTATTATGTGCAGCTGGATGCATTTCAGTAAGTTACCAGTGGAAACAAATCCTGCTGAGTGTTCATTTTGGCTGTTACTGCTGTTTTCTAGGTATCACAGTGGCCCTATTTCATCTCTGCTCAGCGAGAAGCGGTGACTCACTGATTAACAAGTTAATTGGGAGCAGTGGGAAGCAGATCTGTAGGGGGACCAGAGGGAAATCCCAGACTGAGCGGGGAAGGAGAAACTAGCTGCATTGGGATGTTGCAGGGGAAAGGACCGTAGACAACAAACAAGAGGTCAGTATGGAAAACTCTCAGCTTCTGAAACTGCACGAGGGATGTGTCCCACACTGGCGCTGACCACTGGGGAGTCACAGCTCTGCCTACCACTTGCTGCAGTTGCTCCCTTGGGGTGTTCTATGTACTTTGGACGTCATTTACAAAGTGTCTTGGGATGGGTTGTCAGGGGACACAACACGGGGGTGGGGTGGGGTGCTACAGGCAGCAGTTACCTCCCTGAGGTGCACAGATTTCACTCACCTTACTTAGCCAGACACCACAGCGGACTTCTCTGTCCAGGATTTATACGCAGAACTTCTCTGTCAGAATTGCCGCATTACCTCAGGTGGGGAGCTGAGGCATGGGGACTCAGGGCCAGATTTTCAACGTAGTTCCGTGTCCAACATAAAAAAATCTGGCCGCTTATTTTGATGCCTAACCGGGAGCTGAGTTCCTCAAATCTCCAGCCTGAAGTGACTTGCCTCAGGTCACGTGTGACGTCTGGCAGAGTAAGGAATTGACCCCAGTTCTCTCGGCAGCCAGGACAACCAAATCCAACTCCTGCTCAGGGCTTCTCTGTGGGTTGTAGGCTCCTACTCTTTCAGGGGGAAGACAGGCCCTTAGAAAGAGCCAACAGGGGTGGTGACTGGCATCTCTTAATGAAGTAAAAGGTTTCATGTACAATTGGCCCTGACTTGCAGAATTCACATCCAAACCCTTTTCCCTAAGCTATCCCAAAGCTTGGGGAGGTAGCCGTTCAGTTCTGGCTCCCCTCCAGTTGCAATTATCTATAGCACAGCATGCACAGCTTGGCCTTGGCAGCTAGTGTGCGAGGGAGTATCTGCCATCCTTTTTCCAGGGCCTGGAACATCTGACCAGCACAATGCCAGGCAGTGAGGGGCAACCTAGGCTAGTGAGCAGGCTGCCTGAGTGACACTCTCTCATCTCAATGGGCACAGTGACCCCAGGCCCAAAGAGAATGTTCTCTTGTTTGCTTTTGTAAAACCCAAGCCCATAAAGCCCCCAAATTGTTCACTCAATCTATGCACACTGCAGTTCCTACCGCTGTTGCTACTGTCTTCCCGTCCCCCCCGTCCCCCCACTTGCCTTCTAGACCCCCTTGCCTTGCCTCTCTTTAGATTGCAAGCTCTTTGGGTCAGGGTCTTTCTTTTTTTAAAAAAATAGAGGTTTACAGCACCTAGCACTACAGGGGCTCAGTACAGGGTGGGTCTCTGTTAACTTGTTCACAATTCATCATGATACCAAAGCGATTCCTCTGCAGATGGGGGGGAAATGCTAGAGGGACATAGTTCTTTTCTCACATGCTTTTGTCAGCACTTGGCTCCAATATTTTACTCTCCCCACATCTACAGATTCTTTGTTAATATAAATGAAGATTCAGTTCCCATGAGGAGAGCAGAATTCCTTAAGTGAGATCTTAGTGTGGGTGTGAGTGACATTCAATCCTGGGGCTGCAACCTATGTTCTGGACAGAGCAGCTGACTAAAAAAAAAATAGAGATGGAGGAGAGACGGGGACTTCTAACTACTTTTTAAACCCTTCGACAAGCACCTTCCAGCTAAAACTCTCTACCCACAATCCTTCCTGTGCATAGCACATGGCCTGGGTCTTCATTTTAACAGTCTAGACATCATAAGGCACTAGCCTTTCATACCTCCCCATAAATCAGGGCAGAAAACTCATGCACCATATAAATTGGTACAGCCAAACATAGAGGATGTGATGTCATATTCCGGTTCATTGAGATGTTAATTATCTCATATACATACCAAACAAGGTGCATTGCTATCCTTCACCAGCTGGTGAGCTAAGGTTCTTGTATGGCACCCATTACCATAGAATCTCACCATCTTTAGTTGCTTGCCCTCACAACACCCCTCTGAGGCAGGGCAGTGCTATTATTGCACAGATGGGGAAGAGAGACTCGGAGAGGCTAAGTGACTTGCCCTCGTTCACATAGGGAGCTTGTGGCAGAGCAGGTTCTTTAATCCAGGGCAGATCACACTTGACATTCCTGATATTTCTCAGATTAAAAGAAAAAAAAAGGAGGAAAGTGAAAGGTAAGAAGAGCTTTCAGGGTGTGACCACGAGGAACAAGTGAAGGTTGCAATCTCTCTTTGTTCAAAATCAATTGCAGGTCGCCTTTAGTGCTGTTTGCAGCAAACCCAGACACAGCTCTTTGGGACAAGGACCATCTTTCGGTTCTGTGATGGGACAGCACAGTGAGAGCCTGAATCCAGGACTGGGGCTCCGAGATGCTCTCTCAATAGAAAACAACAAATAAATAACACAACTGCCCCCTGGCCAGACATGTAGCCCTTGTGCGAAAGGAGCCCTTCATTCAGCTGTCAACAGTGCTAAGGATTCAATCCCCAGGCACCCCCTCACAGGGGTGAAACGCCATCTGGCAGCGAGGCAGCGGTAAACCCACACATAAGGCAGATCCCCAAAGACGTAAGGAACTCTTGGCTGCAGCCAGCAATGTGCTTGTCTGTGCTGTTCTTTTACCAGTGATTCCCAAACTTTTCTGCATCATGCCCCCTTTTTGATTTTTGAGAAACCTTCATGCCCCCTCTCCCAAAAAAATAGCAGCAAAACTTGGAGTGGGATTGACGGGGGTTGTCTGGGTCGCCTCACTCCCCGGAATTTCTTCGTGCCCCTGGGAACCCATGTTTAGTCCCATCATCTCAGAGGAGATGATGGGAGGGACAAGATAAAAGAATCGGTATCTTAGGTTCTCTTTCCTGGGGCAGATCTTTGCTTTCTCCTCCTCCTCCTGGCTCTCTGAGCATAGCTGTACCTCTGCCTTTATTTTCTCACTGCGGGGCTCTTACAGCTCCTGTTTGGTTTTCAAATGTCCTCTAGTTCAGCTATGTGCAGCATTCCCCGGAGGATACAGCAGGGGGTAGATTTCTAAACCCTGCCCAAACAGAGAATGTAGCAGGAGAAGGGAGGGTGAGAGAAAAAGCAAACCTGTTTTCCACTAGGATTTTAATAGAGATCAGCCATTTCGCTCCTCATAGTTTCCACTTTAAAAAGGCAGAAAAAGGAAAAAAAAATTATCAAAGAAAGTAATTGATGTAATTGAAAAAAGTGGCTCCACTCTGTTTCTACAGCAACTGCAATACCAGGAATTACTCTGGCAGTGCTGTCTAAAGAGCCATCACTTTGTTATAGAACAAAAGACCTGGAGCTTTATGAACAATTAGAGCAGATTCTTTTCCCTTTTGAACTTTCGACAGCGCTGCAAAACCTGACTTTTGAACACCCGCAACACCCAAAAGCTAATGGAACAACTGCAGCAATAACTCAGCCTGTCACCCTCATTTCCACCTGGGGACAAGTGGGGAGCGCTTACGTGACTAAGCAGGAGGCAGGTAAGGCATCCTCTGGCTATTACAAGGAAGGGTTTGATCTACTTCTGCAGCAGGGAAGACCTATGTCCAACTGCGCTAGTGTGGACTTTTGATTTAGATTTGATGTGCACGCCAGTCTCAAAACACAACCTCTTCTGGAGAGAACGGGGCCAGCCTTGCAAATGCTCAGTTCAGAGCCTTTGGAAATGTTGCAAGGGGAAGAAATATCTGGCTCAGAGCTCTGGGAATTATTAGAAGGAAGAGGGGTGAGGGAAGATGGCAATCGATGGTAATCGAAGCCACCGACAGCCGACTCGACACAGAAACCACAAATGGGTGTCCAAGGTAATAGAGACATAACGAGGCTTCTAGGAATCTGGAGGGGACACAGAGTGTCTTTGAAAGGCACAAGCATGGAGAACACCTTCGTCTAGAACTGCTAATGGGCCTCGGTGCCTCTGCTGGCAGGGCTTAATCTCGGACCGGAACACAGGGAACACATTAACACCGGAGGGAAGGGGGGTGTTTCTTCTAGAAGAGGTAAGACTAACAAGGCCTCTGTGTGTGTATCCTTTGAACCTGTGCTGCACCGAGGAACCCCGGCACTGCTTCAGCGGGCCGGTTTTGGAAGAATGGATCTGAAGCAGAGACGGGTTACACTGACAAATACCTAGGTCCAGCTCAGTATCACTGACCCCTCCCCCGCCCCAGTCTGCTGTCCCCTCTGTTGAAATGGGTGGTTGTGGGTGGGGAGGCCCTTGAAAGCGATAAGATATGCAGACCCTGCTGTCAGACACTGCTGCTGGCCTGTGCCAGCTGACTCAGGCGTGCAGGGCTTGGGCTACCGAACTGTTTCACTGTGGCGTCCATGTTCAGACAAGGGTGCCTGGGCTCTAGGACTGGCTGAAGGGGCGTGTCCCAGAGCTGAGACTGCAGCCCAAGTCCAAACATCTCCCCCCACAATTAAATTACAGCCCCATTAGCCTGAGCCTGCTGGCGTGGGCCAGCCATGGGCATGTAATTGCAGTGTAGACAAACCCGGAGGGCCTTCAGCTAGCTTGAGAGAGGCTTGCCGGCAAGGAGGAAATTGGGGGGGCGGGGGGGGCGGGGAGTTGCTCCTCTTGCTACCTCCAGGACGTGACCTTGCTGGGATCCGAGTGGTTAGAGGTGGGAAGGGGTTTTCAGAGCATCAAATACTCCCCCCTCCCCACCTGCACGCAGGGCGAGCGCAAGCGCCTGCTCCCCCAGAAGGAGGGGCCGTGGCGGCTGAACTCTCTGCACAACTGCTCTTCAAAGCCAGCGTGGGCTTCAGGAGGGAGATGGATGAACGTGGTCTGGAGCTAGAGCCCTTATCTGACCACCCTTCGCCCCCATCCTGCCTGTGCCATCCTGTGCCACTCCCACTCACACACCTGTGGCTTTCAGACTCTTTTAAGGCAGAAAACGAAACGGTTAGAGCCGGCCCGCAGCAGCCAGGAAATCTGTGTTCCCCTCCCTTCTCTACCACTCGCTCTCGGAGTCACTCCCACTCCGTGCCTCAGTTCCCCTTCTGTAGCGCTGGGCTAATAAACCCTCCTTTGCAGAGGGCACGGCCATGGTCTGATGAGAGGTGGGATGAAAGTCCAAAGAGCCCTTACAATTAATTGGCATTCGGGAATGCAGCGAGTACGTACTAGCACAGTTGTGAATACACAACAGTTGCGTGGGGGTAGAGGGGAGGGGGAAGGTTGCGAACCTGAAGGCCCCCCCGGAGTGAAGCACCATTCCCTGCATACCTTGTGTTATTGAAACCAGCGTGTCAACACACAGCTCCTTCAAGCCAAACAGGGCGAGGAGGAGGAAGGGCCCTTGACTAACTCTCCACATGCACTAGCTCTACACAAGCTTTGCTTATGGTTCCTGTGCTGGGAAGCACCAAACCCCTTCACCACCCATCAGGGTCAGTGGCACGCGTGGGAAGCATAACAAGTCTTGTCTGTGTGGTGGGGGGCTGACCAAAGCACAAGGCATTTTGGGATTGTGCTTTGGCCCCTCATGGGTTTTCTAATAACCCAGCCAAGTCCACCTGCACTTAGCAGGGCCTGTCCCCTTTGCCTCAGCTAAAGCCAGTGGCAAAGGGCCAACAGCGGTTGCCATGGCTGATGTACCCAGCGGAGGGCCTGCAGCTCATCCGGCTGTAAATCCTGACACCAAACAATGATGATTCAGGCCGAGTTACATGCACCTCAGCATTTCCCAGGCAGTGGCTCTAAGTCACACTGCCCCCAACAGCCATAGGGGCAGGCCACAATGACTGAGCGGAGTGGGGGGGCCTACGCGAAGCATGCCCGGCAGGTTTGCTTTCTGCCAGGGGCCCACATGCCAGAGACGTCGGGTGGGTTCTTCGGTAAGTGACTCGGGATATGTGAGCAGGCAAATGGCATCTACCAGCTATTAGATGGGGGAAGAGACCGGCATGAGGGCAAGCAGGGAGATGGGAAAGTGGAGCCTGCAAGGAGAAAAAGTAACATCAGCCAGGACTTGGTTATGTAGCAAGAGGGGGAAGCATTTTAAGCTGCTGTGTCTGATCCCTTAGGTGAGACTTCATCTCTCCCTCTCCCTCCCATCCCCAGTTGTTTCACTGGGAACACTGTGAGTTTCGGGTTAAAAAATGAGTCAAAATTACCAGGATCCAGGGGCAGAGGCTAGACCAGACAATCTCCTATGGGAAGGTACTTGAGAACCCAATTGATGCCTTTGATTGAGGGCTAAATTGTCTAATCTGACTGGTTCCGCCCCTGCCCCGCCCCCTGCCCAGCACCAGAACAATTCTGATCCTGTCGCTGGGGGGAAAAGTACTGGCTGGCTTATGATCGGTTTGCCCGATGGTTCAAATCATGCGGCGGAGGAGCGGAATGGATGCTTCTAAAGAGGACTTTGAAATATCAGGCTCCAATGGGCAACCTCCCCCCTTCCAGTTTTACAGAGCAGCCATAAACCCGGGACAGATCCCACCTTCAGAAACAGACACAAACACACCCACAGCCATCTCCGCCATGGGGACACCGAAGCAGGGAACTCACCCCAGATCAAAGTGAGCAGCTGGGCCTTGGGGATGAGGCAGAGGGAGTACACGGCTCCGATGTGTAGCAGCGTCATTAAGACGACATTCCTCCAGACAATCTCCTGCCTATATCTGTCGCTTCCCTCGCTGCTCTTGGCATTTGATCCCAATGGCTTCTCTTCTCTCCCATCGCAGAAAGGGCTCCTTTTCTCTCCATCCTCTGCGCACTTGGCTGCCTGGCTTGACATAGCTAAGAAAGCCAGGTCTGTGTGTGCGTAAGTTTGTGTGGCTCCCCACGGACCAGGGTCTGAGAAGCGCTACCAGTCCGACAGCGAAGGTACGTGCCTGCTGAGTTGATGATTGATTTATTGTAATGGATGATGGTTGTTCTTCCTTTTAGGATTGGGGGGTTTTCCCTCCTTTTTTCCTGCAGACCAGTTTTAAAGAAACCCTACAAATGCAAATCCTGGAGCCCAGCATCTGTTGCTAGCATCTCATCCATGATGCTTCTGCTGTGCCAGGGCTGAACTCCGCACAGCAACAGAGGGAAGAAAAAAAAAGGGGAGTGGGCGGGGAGAGAGAGAGAGAAAGAGAGTGAAAGACAGACCTGCATAGTTACAGCCAATCAGAATCACGTGTGGGGCTCTCAAAGAGAGCGAGAGCGAGCGCTCAGCTCTGTCCGCTGTTGCCACATATTGGCTAGACTGAATGTTCCCACACACACGCAAACAGAATGCAAACACTGAGAGGGAGGCATTGAATCAGCACCAGCGGCGGCAAGACACAACTAGCCCTCCCCAAAGGCAGCCAAGCTTTTGTGAGATCGCTGGGCCCTCTTAATAGCTCCTCACTCGATGGGGAAAAGCCAAATCAGCCTGCACTCACACCGTACAACTGCGCCTGCTTCAAATCAATTGATGTAACAGGACATGGAATTTAACACCAATTGAACAGCCTCGCTCTGAACAGGACTGAGGGCCCAAACTGGCTCCGGCTGGAAAATCAGGCCTTTTATCAATAGTTACTGCACATGGTACTATGTGGAGAGGGCAGTTTTTCAATGGATTGAACTGCAGTGTGATCTATTTGCAGCCTTCTTGCCTGCTATGAATGTACAATAATCAGGCTGTTAATGTTATGAGCAGGCTTCTGATAAATGGGCCTTCAAATTTACCCAAACTGTGAGCTCATCTGTACAGTCCGTGGGAAAGTGGAGAATGTGATGTAAAAAGAGAGCTAATTTTTAAAATTATTTTGAGATCTGCTACAATATAATCTTGAAAAATATCCCTCTAAAAGATACAAAATTCCAGTGAGTGAGGCGAGCTGTGTGTTGTATCCTGAATTCTCAAAAGCTCTTTTGAAAAGACCGTTGTCTAGCAACATTTGAGAACTCCTGGTCCTAATCTTGAGACATTCTGAGCCGTCCATGCCAGAGGACATCACCATCTCCACCGCCTCCAGCTAATTCTCAAACACTACGTGAGACACCCACCCATGTGCTCTTTTCCTCCCACCATATTGCTTTCCTTCTTTAGCCCCCTTTTTTTAAACTCCTATCTAATTGCAGCCGGGCTTGGCCAGTCACAATTGTCTATTTAGTAATGCCGTTGTAAGCAGTGACCAGAGATGCAGTTACATGCGCTGCCCTAGACAGCCTACTGCTGGCAGGAGTTTGCCAGGTCTCAGAGCAGCTGATCAGACTCTGTGCTGCTGGGCCTGTGTTTTTTCAGCAGCGAGCTTGCAAGTAAGAATCCATCCCAAAGACAGAAGCTCCCAGAGACAGAAGCTGCGTTTTCTCTCTTTGGTGTTCTCTTCCTCCCCTCCCCCATTTTGTGTGTCTTTGTCTGGGTTTGTCTTCTAGGAAATGGCTTTGGATGGTAATGGCAGCAGCAACAAGGACATCTCCAGCCTACCTCCACCAACTCCTTCTCTTTCCCCCAAAAAGACAGTTAGTACCATGCCTAATGCCATCTCCGAGACTGGCAGAGAAGAGGGGGTCCTTCTAAAACTGTCTCCAGCTAAAGCAAAAGGGAACAAAAAATGTTGATAAAAAAAGAAAAGCTTTAGCTGCTTTAACTGGCTGGTTTTCTTTGGGTATCTTTAGTAAAAGCGTAAAAGGATGGTTAGTGGGGTCTTAGTGATGGTCCCAAAGTCTCTGAATTACAAGCCCTGAACCTTGTTTAATAACAGACAGTCACAGGGTCGTGCTAAAACCGTTGACTTTTTGGGCCTTTTTATACCATAGAATCCGAGGGCTGGAAGAGACCTCAGGATGTCGAGTCCAGCCCCCTACCCAAAGCAGGACCAACCCCAACTAAATCATCTCAGACAGGGTTTTGTTAAGCTTAGACTTAAAAACCTCTAGGGATGGAGATTCCACCACCTCCCTAGGTAACCCATTGCAGTGCTTCATCACCCTCCTAGTGAAATAGTTTTTTCTAATAGCCAACCTAGACCTCCCCCATTGCAACTTGAGACCATTGCGCCTTGTTCTGCCATCCGTCACTACTGAGAACAGCCTCTCTCCATCCTCTTTGGACCCTCCCTTCAGGAAGTTGAAGGCTGCTATCAAATCCCCCCTCACTCTTCTCTTCTGCAGACTAAACAAGCCCAAATCCCTCAGCCTCTCCTCATAGGTCATATGTTCCAGCCTCCTAATCATTTTTGTTGCCCTCCACTGGACTTTCCCCAGTGGATCCACATCCTTTCTGTAGAGGGTTGGGGGGTGGAATTGAATGCAGTACTCCAGATGTGGCTTCACCAGAGCCAAATAAAGGGGAATAATCACTTCTCTAGATCTGCTGGCAATGCTCCTCCTAATGCACCCTAATATGCCATTCGCCTTCTTGGCTACAAGGGCACCCTGTTGACTCTTATCCAGCTTCTCATCCGCTGTAATCCCCAGGTCCTTTTCTGCTGAACTGCTACTTAGCCAGTCAGTCCCCAGCCTGTAACAATGCTTGGGATTCTTCCGTCCCTAGTGCAGGACTCTACACTTGTCCTTGTTGAACCTCATCAGATTTCTTTTGGTCCAATCCTCCAATTTGTCCAGGTCACTCTGGACCCTATCCCTGCCCTCCAGTGTATCTACCTCTTCCCCTAGCTTGGGATTTTGTATTACTATCAAAAGTAATACACCAGCAGCCAGTGATGGCAGTTTCCCTTTTTGTAGGGGGGTGGGAGGAGTCTGTGCAAACGTCTGCACTTTGGTTTCATTGTCAGTGGGTGAAAAGTCAAATCCCTTATTGGGAAATCCCAGCATATGTCATCAAGCACTGGATCAGGGACGCTCTCAGCAGCAGAGAGAGAGCGCGAGCTGCAGAGGGTGGAAATAAGCGTCACTGCATTGGGGCTGTACCAGTCACATCAGCCGACACCTGTTGGCTATCTGGTCTGGGAGGGTTCTGCTCCAAGCCAAGTTACCTAAAGCAGATTTAAGTTCCTGCCCCACTCCTTCCCCCAAATCCCCCTAATTATTCACTGCTCTGCGGAGGTGCAACCAAGATCTTGGGACTTCAGCCATGCTCCAGTCTCTGAATTCCACCCTAAGGGCCCAAATCCTGCAGCCCTTACTCAGAGCCATGATGTCCCCTACTCCCATGGAGAAGCCAGCAGGAGCAGACCAGCGAGGTAAGGAAACTCAGCCAGGTGGATGTTATGGGCAACCCTGTAAATCTTCCCCTTGAAGGGCCTGGGAAAGGTGGGGATGTCTCCAAACCTCCTTCCTCACATAGTTCTTCTGCAGCAGTAGTTCAGAGCCATGCTGCATGGACAGCTGTCCCTCCACGTGGTGCCACTGGCTGGGCTCCCAGCTGAGGTAACTCCACTCATCTGGCTTTCACCAAAGAAATCTGGCAGTTGAGAAGGGGAAAGTGCCATGAAAAGAGACCTTTTCCCTGCTTCTCCCCCACTCATGCCCCATTCAGCCACTCCCAGTGAGTAGAAGAGTTGGAAGGATAGACTGGATCTAAATATTTCCATCTCTAGCTATTGGGAGCCTGGCTCCTCTCCAGTGCCCCATTCCTGCCTTGGCCTTTCTCTAGAAAGAGAGCATATTGTTCCCATGCTTGTTAGTCTCCTTAAACTTCTTTTCCTTGACTACGCAAGTAATTATGTCTCAGAGGGGTAGCTGTGTTAAGTCTGCAACTTTAAAAATGAGTAGGCCTGTGGTACCCTAGAGACTAATTAGGTCATGAGCTTTTGTGGGTAAATCCCACTTCATCAGATGAGTTGGAGTGGAAATTACAGAATCCAGGGTATATAGAGAACAGCAAAAGTTACCTGTGCATGTGAATGTTAAATCCATTTGTAGGGGAACATTTTAACCTCCCTGGACATTCAATAATGGATTTAAAAGTAGCCATTCTTCTACAAAAGAATTTTATCACCCAATTACAGAGGGAGACAGCTGAACCAGAATTCATTTATAAGTTCAACACTATCAACTTAGGCTTGAATAAAGACCTTAACTGGTTAACACACTACAAAGGCAATTTCCCCGCCTTTGATATTCACATTTCCACATCACATGCAATGAATGAGACACATCCAGCTCAACTTAATTAGCTTCATTAATACTGGTCCTAAAAATGACAGGTAACTTCTTTTGCTGTTATATATACCCTGGAGTCTGTAATTTCCACTCCAACTCATCTGATGAAGTGGGTTTTACCCACAAAAGCTCATGACCTAATGAATTTGTTAGTCTGTAAGGTACCACAGAACTGGCTGTTGTTTTTCAAGTAATTATGATTCTTCTCCAAGATGCTGGTGGCGGGGAGGGTGAGCTTGCATAAAAAATGAGGGCAGCTAATTCTGAGATGTAATCAACACCCCACTGGACTGTGATCCTGTTTCATTCCTCCATTTAAGGTTTAGTTCTGACTAGATCCTGATTCAGCAAGATACTTAAGAACATGCCTGACTTTAACTATGTGATTAGTCCAATTGACTTCAGATCAGAGTTAACTATCTAAGAGACAATTTTCTCTAGCTATAAAAATAAGTCAAATCTTAAGGTGGATTAGATCTATAAACGCTATATCCCTTTTCCCTCACAGCTGGAGTGGAAAGGGGGAACTAGCAACTACACTTTTAAGCAACAGCCCCTAACGGTGCTAAAAAATGCAAAGTTTTATCTTCTCAATTTCTAGCATCTGAGCATGGCTTTCACTACATGACAGAGAGCACTTTATTAAAGCTGCTGAATTTCAGATATCTTTGTTCTGTTAGCCAACTCCCAACACCTAAAAAGTGCCTCTCCAGCGTAGGCAGCAGCAGACATTCCAGAATCAGCTAATACAATTGACTCTCCTGAAAATAACAAAGAAGCCATTGAAGTAAAAAGAGTAGTAAAGGTTACATCAACATTCTCTATTTCTTCCCCTACCTAAAAGCATTATTATTTTAGTTTTCAAATGTGCATGTATCCAACCTTCCATCTCTTTTTTTCCAACTAAGTCTTGTTCTTTGTTTCTTGCTGCATCCTACATTTTGTGTGCTGTGTTACTAAGTGCAGGCTGCTGTTTAAAATGCAGAATCCTATAGTGTTCTAGATCCAAGAATGAGATTTGTTATTACAAAGTTCACTCATGTCCAGAGGATGACCCAGATTTCACCGAGAACCGGGGGAGAGGATGTGTGAAGTGGCAGGGGGAGCAGTTTGCTGTTAACTAATACATGACTTCACATGCTGCTGATACAGAGCAAGAGAAAAGAGAGCCATGACTTATGAACAATTTATGGCATTCTGAAGTTATTTAAAAAGTCAGATGTCAAGATCAAGTAAAATATTTGCCTGCAACTCATTCTTTAAATTCTTGAATGGTTCCCTTAATACAAAAGAAAAATATTTTCTGTGTGTGTTTTGTAAGCGTGGGTGCACCTGAATTTTGATAGTGAAATCACTTCATACCAGCAGAGAATGTTACTTGGTTGATTTGTAACACGTATGATGTCCAGTTGCATTGATGGGTTATTATATTGTATTCCTTCAGGAGCTCAAATATTCAGGATATTCAAGTGTACATAGATGTCAGTTTATTCCTTCAGGAGCTCAAATATTCAGCATATTCAAGTGCACATAGGTGTCAGTTTAATATCTGATATATGCTTTCTTTTTGAATTGTACCACTCCCTTAGAGGGGGACAGACTCTGTAATTTAATGAGTCTCTTCCAGTTCTAATTCCCTTGATTTGCTTGCTTGTCTTCACTTACTGAGATCGACCTCCAGGGGTTTGATTTAGCAGATCTAGTAAAGACCAGCTAAATCAACTGCTGATGGCACCCCTGTCAACCCCGGTACTCCAATGGATCATAAGGGGTAAGGGAAGTAAGTGGGAATGCCGCAGAAATTTGGCATAAGGTACGTCACTCCAGCTATGCCATTCCCATAGCTGGAGTTGCATATCATACATCATCTTTGTCCTGTAGTGTAGACCTGGCCTGAGACACCACCCTGGCGCACTTTCACACTGCTAGTTGCATAGTGTGGGGGAGCCTGGACTACCCTGCCTTGGCAATAAACGGTGATGTCTGACTTGTCCAAAGTGTGGATTTCTGGCCTGTTTCACGTCTGGTGCGCCAAAGCACGCAGGCGAGGCTTGGGTTAATAGGGAAGCTGTGAGAGTCAGGAATTGTTTTGCATAACAATGCAGATTACACATGGTATGCGAGACCACATCAAGAAAACACAGGACAAGCGGCCTTGGACTGGTACTTGTTTCCGATAAGCAAAAAGTATAGCTGCAGCCATGAAACTGTCAACTGCGCACATGGCTGTAACGTCCTGAGCAGCAGGATGTACCCCAGATAGGGGCACTGGGCTTTTTACATATCCTACATAATCAATTGGTAAATATTATTAGAACGACCAAGTCTCGCTTTGCTATAAATTGGGTTTAGTAAGAATAATCGATGGGAGGGAATGGGCAGGATTAACCCACACGTCCTGCTCGATGTAACTAGAAGTGATTAGGCCCTTCACAGTGCCGGCCCAGTGCGTAGTGTTCCATTACGTGGGAAGAAACGGAACCACGATCTCCTGCCTGGCACTGTAGGTAGCATACGGGTGAAGAGTAAGTGAATTAGGCTTTATTATTGTATATAGTAGATCTTTTAGTAATTGCTTTTGCATTGCTTTGCACTGAATTAATTGCTTTAGAATTTGTAGCATTTAAAGTTTAAATTGTATAGTAATTGTTCTTAAGGCTTGTAAAACTTAAACAACTGTATTAACTGCTTAAAGCTTGCAATAAATAAGAAAGTGGTTAAGTAGCATGGCGTGTCCTGGTTTCCCTTGGATCTAAAATAAATCGAACCACACGACACATAGCCACAACCCTCTAATGCAGATACACTCCACATCCAGTGGAGTTTACAACTTCATCTGGGAAATTACAAGAGTGCACTGCAATAGCAGAAGGCAATTTTGTGCTGAGGCAGGGCCTCTATTATCAGGCATTTGTGCCCTGAAGTTACACTACTAAGCACGTCTTTAAAGCAGACAGGACCTTCCGAAAATCATCAGGGTATGCTTTTTCAGCAACCAGTAACATATGGAGGCCAGGGAATGTACCTTAATGAAAAGATCTACTGCAAAACCACTCATCCAGACCTCAGTTCAGCAAGGTACTTAAGCACATGACTTCAGATGGACGTCAAGTAGTCCTATTGACGTCCATCTCCTTAAGCAGATTAAAGTATATTTCTGTGGCAAGGACCTACAATAACTCTTTAAATGCCTTCCAGAACAAAATCACATAAACCATGCAAGAGGAAATTCTGAAGGATCACTTAGTAATTTTATTGATTAAGGGCTGCAGTTCCTCACCTCCTTGTTTGTTTGGTCTGCCCTTGGATACGTTCCTCTTACTACAATCTCTATGGAGCAATTTTTTTACTAGTTTATTACATTTCAGCTGCTATGTAAGTACCACATACATTAACTAAACATGTAACAAATTCTGTGCTATGATTTGATACCTTCTTAAACCTTCAGCGCCCATAAAACTCACTGTGCTGAAGTGGAGGGTGATGACCTTCTGAGGATGACCACGAACTCTTGAGTTTGCATTTCTCCCAGTAACACGTCCTAAATCAGTTAGAGGAGGAATACAATTGAAAAAGTGACTTCATAGTTTAGTGGCCCACAAACAGCAGGAGGGATCTGTACCTGCTTTCAGCTGTGGATTCTGTGTTTGCCTGAGTGGGGGAGGACTTGTCCTGGACGCACGAAGAACCAGGTGAAATACTGGCCTGAGTGAAGTCAAGGGGCCTAGGTTTCCAATCCCAGCATTTTGTCCCATTTGTTGAAGGCCAGATTTCCAATACTCTGATTCCTACTGAAGAATACGTTAACTCCTTCTCTGATCCCATTGAGATCACGGCGTTAGGAGCTCCTCAACACCAACAAGGGTGTCAGAATCTTTTCCCCACTACCTATGGCTGTTCTCGACAGCAACACATTCTGAGGAAAATGCAAGGGAAAGATATATTCTATTTTAAAAGAAACAAGTAACCCCCCTAAGTCTATCAACTGCACAAGGGGCACAGCTGGCTCCATGTCCCTGGACTATACTTATCTGTCGCAGCACATGCGGAGGAAAGGAAGTTCAGGACTCTGCCTCGAACACCAAAGTAACCTGTGAAGAACACAGCTTCAGGGCTAATAGCATCCAAAGGACCCTGACTAGCCCCGAGGGGAAATTCAAAGACCTGAGAACACACATACAGAGACCCACCTTAATAAACAACCCAAAAATAATATTTTTTAAAAAGTGGAAAGAATGCAACAAATGCAAAAACAAACAAAACAAAAGAACAACCCATTGTAGTCTGACATCACAATGGGCAGAGCCATTGGAAATTGGCTGGGATTTGATGATCTACCTGATTGGTAGCTGGAAAGGAGATCATCATATCCCAGCCAATTTCCAATGGCTCTTTCCATCGTGATGTCAGACTACAATGGGTTGCTCTTTAGTTGTTTATAGACTTATCGACTTAATAGTGATGCTTTTAGTGACTGTGTGAAATTTGGACACAAGAGGATTCAATTTTTGCAAAGGAAAGCTATAGCATTCTTCCTGCAAATGATCAGGAGGGATGCCAATTGGGGAAAAAACAGTTGTAACACTTCCTGGTCTCCAGAACCCTGGAAAATCCTGAAAGAAGCCAGAACCAGAAGAGATAGTATAAAGGGTTTCTTGGACAATGGTCAGATAGAACCAAGGTATGAACCCATTGCTCAGGATAACCTCTCTGCTATCTCTAGCTTGGATAGTAAGATTTTCGTTTCAAACAAAACCAAAAAATTAAACCTTTTAAAAATTAACTTTTTCTTTCAGAGAACAAAGACATTCCAATGGAAATAGGAAACACTCTCGAACCAATGGGAGTGAGGGAGAGAAACGAGATTAATGAAAAAAATATCCCTCTGTGATCCCTGACCTGGCTTCAGAAACAGAGTTAGAAGATTGGTGCTATTTAAAAAACAAATAAGGGAGGGCTTCACTCAGCTGCTCTTAGACGGCTTCATTTCACTGCTGTGGCCATACTCTGTTTCTCATTTGTTTATTTTTTCCAACACAGTTCAACGTGCTCGTGCAGGCATGGCTGTTGCGGACAAAATGCCTGAGCATAAACCACTTCTGCTATGCTGCTTTCAACATGACTCTCTCGTTAGTGTATATCTTTTATTTATTTATGCCCCAATTCTGCAAGGCATGTGCCTTTCAGCATGCAAATAAAAGGCCTCGATCCAGCAAAACGTTTATGCATTAATTGAACAGTAAGTACGTGAGTAGTTTGATCATCTTCAGTGGAAGAACTCACATGTTTAAAATTAGGCATGTGCCTTTCTGAACTGGGGTTTCTATTAGGATGCATTGACTTGTTAATCATCCAGGTAAGAGATGGATTTTGACGAAAAGCACAGAAGTACTCAATTTGGGCAAAATTCTGCTATCAGCTATTCATGATCAACTCCCATGGGACATTCTTGAAGGCTGTAAGTAATAGGTGATGGCAAAGTGTGGCCCTTGGTGCTTCAGGGTGTCTTTTACATGCTGGCAACAGAGAAAATGCAACATGTGGCAAGGGTGACCTGTCAGTTGTCATCAACGCTATTTACACTATGCAATTGTTTTTGAAGGTGGATACCGTAATTCCTCATTTAACACGTGCCTGCTTAACACGTTTTCATGATAGCACGATTTTTTTTTTAAGGGAATGCTTTTTGAATTACACGACCGTCCCCGGAATAACACGATTTCCCCATCCAGCCCGTTGCCGGCGGCTGCGCGGGGCTTCCCCGCCTCCCTGAAAAGCGGCGGAGGGTTCACCGCTCACCGCACCGTTCCCCGGTGACCCCCTGTCGCTGGACGCAGTGCGGGTCCCGGCAGACCCGTCACAGAGGCATACTCCCAACCCAATCCCCCTCCCCTCTCCTCCCCTTCCCTTCCCCAGAGCCAAACACCTCCCCTCCCTGCTGTAACCCAGTCCCCTTTCTCCCCCAAATGTATGTCCCAGTCCCAACAGACACCACCACTTGAAACACCACCCCCACCTTTTCCATTGGAAAATTGACCCTGCATAACACGTTTTCACTTAACGCGATCATTTTCTGAAACATATCTATAGTGTGAAATGACGAATTACTGTAGTTACAATCCAATAAGTAACTGAATGTGAAGTGCAACACACAGGGCTGTTCCTTGTGTTCATGTCCCCAGACTTACGCGTGGGCTCGAGTCCCAGTAACACCAACAGTTAACTGTAAGCATATGCTTGAGTTCTTTCCCATTCAATAGTTTTTAGTCCTAAGTGCCAAAGTGCCTTTCTGAATAGGAATGGACTTAAGCATGTACCTACAGTTAAGCACATGTTTACATGCTTTGTTTAATCAGGGCCTATAGGAGAACAAAGCCCTCTCTACTGTCTGGCCAACAAAAACATACTTGTGAATTAGCTACACTGATGATAGAGGAAGAAATAATATTCACTGATCTAGCCAATCATCAAACACCTCACTAGATCACGTACATGTTCTCTATCCTAGCAAATGGGAACATTAGAAGCCATTTGGAACATGAGCTCTTCCACCTTGCTGAAAGAAGGGATGTGACACTTGGATGACAGAGGTGTGAACAAGTTCCCATGTTGTCATGTGCTCATGATCAACCTAACTACACGCACTATGAACAAAGCTGCAAGAGAGAAAATGAGACCAAAAGGCCTTGGGGTTTTCCAGGCCTGCTTCCCTTCAAATCAGTAAGAGCTTTGCCAAAACTGGGCCCTTGGTTTGTAATTACACACACACACACACACAATCGAAATCAAATGCAGACTGGTTTCTCACTCTGAGCAGGGTAATATGGCCTGATCGAATTAGAATGTTCCTTGACTGCCCATCCCCACCTGCTCTGTACAATTCAATGCCCCTTGCAGTTCGGGATGTATGAGTTTAACAGTTTAACGGATAAGCATCAGTTTCCGTTATGGTTCAACTCCTGCAGTGCAGCTGGCTCCCAGCACTCACCGGCTCCCAGCTGCCGGCTCCGCTCCGGGGTAGCTGGCTGCTGCCCCACACTATGGACTCTTATACTGCACAGCCTGCAGCGGGAGGGCAGTTGGCTCCCTACTGGGAGTGGGGCTGGCAGAACGCTGCGGGGGCTGGCAGAATGCTGCAGGCTCTGCCAGCCCCACTCCTCTGGCTGCCGGCCCTGCTCCCAGGGAACCAGCTGCTAGCCTGTGCTATGGACTTTGATACTGCAGCCGGGATGAGCCATGGGGGCACCCCTCACCATCCTTCCCTCCCTAGTCCCACCCAGCCATAGATCTCTAAAACCATCAGAGAGGTAGCCGAGTTAGTCTGTAACTGGAAAAACTTGGAAAACAACAAACAGTTTTGCAGCACCCTAAAGACTAACAAAACATGTAGATGGCATCATGAGCTTTCGTGGGCACAACACACTTGTGTCTTGAAATGGGTTGTGCCTACAAAAAGCTCATGATGCCATCTACATGTTTTGTTGGTCTTTAGGGTGCTGCAAGACTATTCGTTGTTTTTCAAGTTTTTCCCCAAAAACAGTTCATTGTGTAACTGCTAGGATTTTTAACGGTTACATGGTTATTATTTTTAAACCTTTTTTACATCCCTACTTGCAGTACAGTGCGCAATACTGCAATTGCCTTTGAATGGTGATGCAGGCATCTTACACCCCTCCTCCCCAATGAATAACCCAGGTATGGGGAACTTAAGGCCCAGTTTGCCTGGATCTGGCCCCCCAGCACACAAAATCTACTAGCCTGAGCCCCACTAGTCTCTGGTGTGCAAGGGGAATGTAGGGAGTGTCTTTCTCCTTCTCAGCTGGGGGCCATGTCAGTGGGGGCTTGGGGTTTTTTTTGCTTCTTACTTTTGTGTGGCCCCTGACTGATTTTTCTGTGGGTCTGTGGCCCCAAACCCAAAAAAGTTTCCCCATCCCTGGAATAGACCCTGCTCTGGTGCAGCACAAGTAACATTGCTCTGGAAGGTGTAAAGTCTCTTCCCAACTGAATGAATGAGCTGGGGAATTAAAAAAAGCAACCTTCCCCCAAAAGAACTCAGCATGGGCTGGACAAACACTTTGTTTTTAATATTTAAATGTTAGATCAACAGAGCTTGAAAAGAGCAATTTTATGAGTTGTACTGGGGCAAAGCACATTAGCTTAGTGTGCTAATTAATTACCAACTAGTCCTCCAGAGGCAAGTGAATCAGCAGAGAGTATATAATTAAACCCAAGACTTTTATAGATGTATTTTAAATGTTCTTCTAGAATTCTCTCTCTGGAAGAATGCAGAGAAGCAAGTACCTGGTAAAGAGCATGCAGGAAGGTTGTAGTACCCAGCCATCATGAAATCTCAGGACAGAGCTGTAAAAAATGCTTCAACATGAGTTACATGTGAGTTTTCTTCCTCTTTTTTATTTTGTAAATGTAGCAATTGTGATATTAGTAAGTGATCTTAAAATATTGTTCTAAGGCCTCGAGCAAGTGACAGAGAAGAGAACAGAAAGAACCAAAGGCCCTGACACAGCAAAACACTTAAGCATGTGTGTTCTGGTTCTGGTCTGGAGGGAGACCAAGGTGCCTTACTACAATGTGATTAACTTTAATCACATGAATATTCTCCTTTACTTCAAATATAGGAATGGGACTGTTT